>JARJLF010002568.1:0-34585 GCA_029378395.1 Mycena leptocephala | reverse complement strand
GGAGGAAGGGTATGTGTATTGCGATACCAAATATACCAAGTACAGGACACTATTTATACGAAGTGCGGTGACAAGCGTACATGTATGCTCGGTTTAGTACTCGAAGGACCATGGAGGAACTGAAAACAGTTGATCGTTCAAGCGTGGACCAAGACTTGGTCACTCTTCCACATCACAAGTAGAGGTAACGAAGGCACTGGAAGCCGTGTTCCTAGGCATTAGCGAGTGGGGGTGAGACAGAAGGGAAAAACAGAAGGGGAAGGAAAATTGGAGAAAATCGGTGTCATTGTCGTGGCAGAGGACAGATGGCCAGAGAAAGAAATCGTTTAAAAAAGAAACGGTCCAGCCAAACAAGTCATCACACCGCTTACACGGCTGATTCAACTTTAGCTCCCGACCACCGTGTGTCGTTTGACTTTCTTTGTAGCGCTGTTCAAGCCGCCGCCATTCGTCAATTCTACCACTGACTCCGTGTCCAGCTTACTGCTGCGTTCGGGAAGATCAAATCCCTCGCCCTCGGCGTTTGCCGGCAGAACTTTCTCCACGCAAAGTACAAAACTCAACTCATGTCGTGCGTAAATTTTCTTATTATTATATCGACCTGGCCGTTGCGAGCGAAAGTTTGCTGAACTTCAGGACCAGAGCTGAGTCGTAGGCAACCAAAGGTAGACGGTTAACAGCCGTTTGCTTTTTTGTGTTTTCGTTTTTTATGCCAAAGTCACTAAGTGTTTCTCTGGCGGCCAAATCTTCAACATCCTTACCGCGGGCGCCTGGAAGAGCTACGACTGAACCCCAGCTTCATGCCAGAGGCCATAGCACATAGATCGTCAACGTGCTCCCGAATTCTACTTGGATTCAGATTATCCTCACCGAATCCTATGCTTGGGGGCTAATCTGAATCCAAGCAGAAGTAAATGCACGCTGCCTGGATCAGTCTCTTGAGTCCTTTTGTGGGACCAAGTTAATTTTAACTTGCCGATGGTCCGACGGTGATGCGAAAAAACCGAAGGATCGCACTCCAACCTGAAAGACCGACGAGTGCGGCCGAAGATGAAAATGATGGTGCGAAAGATTTTTCTGTGCGCACCTTGTTTCAACAAAAATAATCCAGCACCGGCCTCCATATTTTAATGCGTCAAAGCAATTCGATTGCCGTCGTATGGTCGTCATTTGGACCAAACGTCCGCACAGCACGGCACGAAAATCGACCATCATATATCCCATCCAATGGAATAAAGGCCGTCCGTATCGCTCTGTGGTCGGACTTCGTGGAGACGGAAGCCGAACATTTTACCGTACGCATACATACTACCGACATCCTAGGAGGGTTTATGTTCTTTGGGTAGGATAAAACACTTGAGCCTCGACCCAGGATACTGTACATAGTCACAATGGTCCAACCACTCCTGAGTCCAGATTCTCTCGCATGCATTTCACCCTGGCCTCTGCTGCTCTCGTCTGAATCGCAGGTGCCTTGGACTCCGCTTTCCTTGGCTGAGAGATCGTGGATCCTACATGGTACTGCGCCATCTCCAGCTTCGGACCCGACCCTGGCGCGACGTGCTTCGGTACGCAGTATACCTCTGAGATTGATTATTTTACTGAGCGTGCCTTTCTCGATAGCCTTCTCTCAGAACAACTGCGTCGAGGCAGAGCGGCGGGAGTTCGTCGACCCGAGAGACGCTACTGAAGGCCATGGGGCCAATGTCCCGCGGAATGATCAGGTACGTGGACCCGCTAAAGTTTGTGACGATGTGCTAACACTCAGAGCAGATTACGAACCTCATGTGTGAATAAACTGGCGAGCTGGCGTCGCCCGAGTCCCGGGATATAGCGGTAAATCGACACTCTGCGCGCAGATGAAATATATTAGTCTAGTTTAATTTAATTTCTGGAGATTTCAACTTGACTGATGGAAAATATGTGAGCGACTTGGCTGTGTTGGAAGTTGTATTCGCAATTCGTCAGTGCGCCTAAACATCATGTTCCAACAAATACCTGCTCTCCCACTCAATGTTTACAAAGCAGATCCTCCGCATGGATCTCGCCGCCGCGAGATTTCGTGAGGTCAACTGGTCCGTTCGGTGGGTCCCAAAAATAATCCGTAATCTTGCTGGTAACTATTGGCTGATGTGCTCTCTGCTGGTGTGAAAGACGTCTGGATCGCCTTAAGTGACACAGCAGTTTAAATCCGTTTCATAAGATTCTTTCTCGTATAAAAGAACTCCGACTGCCGCACGAGTCCGAACCCACGTTCCATTTAAATAATTCCTACTGCAAGGGTATTCGGATTCTGTAGAAAATCGCCTTCGGCCCGTAGAAGTTCTGTGTTGTACACCGATTACTCGTGTTGACGATATGGCATGCACGATTTTTTTCAGCAAGTTGAAATCCTGGAGACGCTTGGGATCGATAACTCATGGAACGATCGGTAAGTGAACCACTGCGGTTGACGGGGACGTGCTAACCGTTGGAGCAGAATACCAACTTCATGTGTGAATAAATTCGCAGCAAGCATTCTTATTAGGAATAGCACGCAGAGGAAAATAGTTGTGTGGTTTGATTTAAGGCAAATATCTGGAGCTTGAGATCTAGAAATATGCGAATGGCAAGCGGTGCCGTTGTGGTCACAATCTGTCGGAGTTCGTGAAAACATTGGTTGTCGCAACAAATACCTGCTCGTTGCTACTCAAGGCTTCCAAAACATAGACAACGCCTCGAAATCTAAGGCGGTTCCAGTCTCCGCGTGGATCTCGCCGCCGCGAGATTTTGTGAGAACAGAAGACAATTCCTGATCCCAAGCTACCTGCGCACCGATGGCGACTCGCCAGAGAGTCGGACATGCCGCCATTATCGCGGACCCCAGGCCTTCAACGTCCGCCGCGACAGTCATGTCGTAATAGCTGTTGCGCAGATCGTCGGACAAGAAGTGGATAACATTCCGAACTCGGAGAATAAATGTTTCGATCTTGGGAAACCGGCCAAGTGTCGGCGTTGGAGTACGCTCCACGATAGCCCGCGCCCGCTATAATAGTATGATAATACTGGGTGAGTTCGGGCAAAAAGAACGCATATGAATACATACCTCTTTTCTCAGCTCGGTGATGCCCAAATGCGCTAGGGAAGGCAACAGGTTCGCAATATCTACGAGCATATCCGAGATGGACATCTCATGGTTTCTCCACTCGCGCCGGAGATTTAACGTCGTGAGTGTTCCTGCGTATTGCATCAGCGGTGCCAAATCCCTATGGAAGGTCGTCTCAATGCGTTGCAGTGGCCTGCCCGCAGGAAGGTCGTGCAGGTGGGAGGTCCGGATAGCAATAACGTTAGGAAGCAGCTGATTTTCGAAGCACGAGGAGGTGCAAGGAATTGAGAGCACGCGAATCTCCGTCTGCGCCTTCCAAAACGCCGTGATCCGCGAATCTTCAAAGTACGTATTCTCGAATTTCGTGAGGCGGAAGGGAGCCTCATTGATCATCCATCCGTGGATGCAGACGCGGTCGTTCGTATCGACCTGTCCGGCGACGCGCAGTTCCTTGAGGTTCGAACAACGACTGAGCGCGCGCGCGATCTTCGTAGCGTCCTGGGCGTCGAACGTGAGGGTGGCTGGGAGGCGCAACGCAAGAGCATGCACGCGCTCGGCGAGGTGGGAGTGCCGGGTGACGGTACGGGCCCACGATTTGACGGTGCGCATGTCGCGGTCACGCAGGTCTACCGAGTGGTAGAGAATGTGCTGGGCCTGGTCGCGAAAAAGGCGGGAAGTTCGGCAGAGGAGCGTTAGGGTGCATGATTGATCCGCCTCATCGCAGATGAGAGCACAGATCTCTGGGGGGAGTGTGGAGAAAGCCATGCATGGGCCGGTGCTATCCGCTGGCCGAGCGAATGTGTACTCGGAAAGAAACCAAAAGGCCGACTCTTTGTTGACCTGTCCAGTTCGCAACCGTCACGGTCAGGCAGTGTGGCGGTGCAAAGTTCTTTCCGATTCTATTCAACTTGAAGTTTTTTTTTTTTGTCGGGTCAACCCACTGCAAAAACTACATCGTTCTTTCTTTCAAACAGCCCGTAGCGTCTCAGCTGCCAGTGATGCTGTTTCCCGGACACTCAGAGGCGACCAAAAGCTACATAACTGTTCATATGTAACAGTATCCAGGAAATTCTAGATTCAAGCCATTATACATTCTAGCTATACTTCTTGGCAGGCGAGCCACAATTTTCGTAAATCATAGCAGTGAATGGACTGGTATGATGTAGTTAATAATAATATTCCTCCGAGTCTCAAAAAGCATACCGTTCAAAGCGAAGCACGACAACATATGTCAGCTGAACGTACAAAGCAATCAGCAGTCCTGCCGGACGCTCATACCTTTACGCAGCCAATAAAAATCATGAAAGGCCACTGAAGGATCGACCTACCACAAAGCTGCACCGACAAAGCACATCTTAGCGCCCCAGTACATCGGGTTTTCGAGAGTGTTGAAGGGAAAACCAGTGACCCGATTTTCCTGAAAAATGGAGAAGTAGTCGCCGTAGAATGTCCCCCAAAATCCAAGGCGAAAATAGGCAGCTGTAACCAAGAAATTACCGGTCCCAAAAATGATCCATGACAGTATGGTTTGGATTCCAAAAGGCAGTGGGTATTGTGGTTGATCGTGAAGTGCGATGCGATATCTACAATTCAGATGCTGAATTTCCGTGATCCCAGTTGATACAATAAAATATACGCACAGGACATCACGAAGCAAACCGGCCAGGAAGATAACCACACCCAAGCTTACGCAGGCCACGCGCGCTCCAATAAGTTTCGTCAAAGTCCGGTTTTTGTATTCTAAATAGTAGCATCGTTGAGAATGATTTTAGAAAGCGATTGGGTGACTTGATACCATTTTGTACAATCAGAGTCCATACTAGGGGATTTGCAGTGATTGAAATGAGACAAACATACAATGAAGCCCTAGATAGGTCAATAATTGTTGAAAAATACTGAATAACACCCGGGACAGGCATAGAGTCTGAGGATGTGGATGAAAGAAACAAGAAAGGTGAACGGAAAGTGTACTGATGACCGGGAGAATGGAAGCACTTGATATCCCTGGGCCTCGTTGTGCATTGCCGTGGCATCATGTCGACTTGGTAATTTAGGCTGTTCCATCTCCGCCGAATTGGACCCACGAAGTCACTGCCACATCCTATGATACGCTTCAACAGAAAGCTCGTACCTCGCTTGTTGAACCATAGATACGGATTTGCCAATCATTTCGATGTAAGTGCTGCTCGAGACCGTTCTTTCATCAGTTAATTGGCAGTTAAGAAGATTTCCCAAGAGATCCGCGGACGCTGAAATGATTTCAACATCGGCGGCTTCGGCCGATCAAGTTGAACTCAGGTTCAACACCGTTGAATAACAAGAAACAGGCTATAAGCCCTGGAGGGCGCCTCTGAACGACGCAGAAAATTAGATCATATCCGCAGTCATAATTGTGAAACCATTTTCCCTCGTCAAGTAAAAGCACTCCAACCGGGAGGGTAGCGAATCCAGGACCGCCGCGGCTTCAAGACAGGGAGATTATGTGCGGTGGAGGGTTTTCGTTCAGCCCTTCCGGATCGATGCGATTCTGCAGACACAGTGTCGACTTTTTCCTTGCTGATATCCAAAGGTAATACATGTGTGAATTCGAAGGAGTTGTTCACCGTAGAGAAAGATACAAGTGCCGCCTTTAATTGTCCCACCGCTCTTCGTTCCAGTTTCTCGAGCATGCATTTCGCCCATGTCCTCATTGTTTGCGTCACATAGGATATTACGGATTTTATCTGTGAATAAATTCGCAACAGGCGTTCTCCGATTTATGAGATATAGCTCTCAATCGAGGCTTTGTATCCAGAGGAAATTCAGTCGTATGGTTTGATATGCGGGAAATCTTAACCTTGTATGTCAAGACGAGAACGAGCTTTGAGCGTACCTCCTCTCGAAACTTTGGGAACAGGATCTCCGTGGTGGGCCATAACTTTACGATTGTTGCGGTCTCGAGAGCTCAAGCCTGCGGGACCGGCCCGCGTCAAGTTTTGGCAGTATACAGGAGGTCAGATGTGCCGGAACCGGCGTGGCGGAAGTCTTGCAAGGTGAAGAAGACGTGAAAACCTCGAGGCGCATGTAACGAGTCTGTAGCAATTCCGAAACCATATTTGCTCAAGGGCCGCATTACTGAAAAGACACCGGTAAATCGTGCCACGGAAATAACGCAGAAGACCGATGAAGCAGCTGGCGCGTCCAGAAAACACCTTCGGATGAGAGCCGTTCAGTCAGCTGCGCGCCGCAGGAGCCAGACAGCAGAACAACGTGGGCGGTAGAGCCAAGAGCAGGAATTTCCTAATCAGACCATCCGCGCTTCCCTCCCTCCTTCATGGCTACGCTGCTCTCTTTCCTCAGACCGGTGGCCTACGTGTCTCTTCCTTTCATTGCCCTCCAGTATTCCCCTCATGGTCGGTATTATACTCGTACTGCAGTATATGTCGGAGCCATGGGCTTCGTCGCGACATTGGGGGCCTTTTTCGCCGCTGGTCTTTCTCTCGCCAATCGGCGCTTCGACGTGAATCATGCGGTGGCGCGTACATTTTATGTGGTTGCTGGTACTTTGCTAGGGTGGCGCATCGAGGTCGAGGGGGAGGAATGGCTGCAGGACTCGAAAGATGGTGGCGGAAGGCCTGCCGTTTTTATGGTTAATCACCAGAGTATGATCGATCTCCTTCCACTAGGCCGGTGTGTAATCGAGTACTGGAGGGCTCATCCGCTGAATCTAAGTCTGAGTATAGAGTCATGCCCTACCGGACCTCCATCATGTCGAAAAAATCGCTACGGTTTACGCCCCTCGGGCCATTCATGCTCATGTCCGGCGCCATCTTCATCGATCGCGGAAACTCTACGCGTGCCAAACGCTCTCTCGACGCGGCTGTGAATATGATGCGGACCCTGCGCGTCTCCTTGTGGATGTATCCCGAGGGCACGCGCCACAGCAGCGCGACACCAGACTTGTTGCCTTTCAAGAAAGGCGGCTTCCATCTTGCCGTCCAGGCTGGTATCCCCATTGTCCCCATCGTTGTAGAAAACTACTGGCACCTCTACCGCAAAAACTACTTTGGGAGCGGGGTCGTCCATGTAAGAGGTATGCCCGCGACTCTGATGTTTTTTCATCGTCTTACGCGTCTTTCTGTAGTGCTTCCGCCCATATCCACTACTGGCATGACGGCTGCGGATGTACCGGCCCTCGCAGACCTCGTTCGGGACCAGATGCTTGCCGCCCTCATCGACATCTCCAAGTCGGTCGTCACACCCGCCCCGGCGAAGTCTATCGCGCCTCCAAATCCCGCCTCGATGTCCTCCGTAGCAGCTGTCGTGTCGGACGTCGTGAGCGACCACTCCACGGCGATGCCCGAAGACCACGTCTTTGAAGACAAACCGGTGGTGCTTTCGGAGACCAAAACCGCGGCCACGTCGAGCAAGGAATCACTTGCCAGTTCCGCGTTCGAAGGCGTGACAGGGAGTGAGAATGGGACAGAGACGGAAGAGGACGACGAAGGGATGGTTCTGGTCGGCCGACCGACGTAGCGGCCGCGGACTTCATTTTTATATCATTAATGGATCGCGGAGGCGGTATGCCTATGCTACATTCTTGTCGCGTGCAACTGCTGCTTTAGTAGAGCTAGACAATATTTGTCCACTTTGTATTTACGACGGCGTTTGTAATGGAGTTTTGAGATTTGCGATCGACATATCCGCGCATCATTCGCATGCAGTTGATAGCTGTATCTTGAGGTGAGTAACCGACGAGCTCGAGGTTGAAATTTTACTAATGTGCATTGTCGCCAAAATAAATGTGATTATCCCGACCGTAAACATGGCCTGAAAAAGCATCATTTGAAAATAGGTGAAAGGGAAAAAGAAGCCATCGTACTCGACTATGCGCCGTTTGTCGTTTTGAAGTCCCCGGATTGATCATGAGAGACAGTGCGAATATGCACACAAAGAAGCCTGCCAGTAGGAATAAATAAAGACAGGCGTCGTTGGAGTCTCCGAACCATATATTACGCCCCAGATTGTTCAAAAAAGTTAACAATGAGCCGACAATTATATTTGACAGCTCTTACTTCAAACCAGATCGAAACGATGAAGGACCGAATGACGGAAAAAGGCGCAGACATGCTGGGATACGGTCGGAGCACATCCAGCGTCGTCCCCTTTTAAAAAATGCATTCATGGGTCCAAGTAGGTCCTGATGCACCTATATTTGCGATGTTACGTATCCTGCCCTTTCAATTGCGGAGAGCCGGTCAATTATGGAGTGCAACCAAAAACTAAGCGAAAAGGCCAACAGGGGGGTGCCATCAAAAAAAATCAGAAAATGGTCAGGGCCGAACATAGTACCCAAGCTTACATTTTTCAGAAGGCGTATCTTCTTAGAGTTTCCTGCTGATGGACAAACGATATGCGCGAGCCTGGATGGCGTCAAGACAACCGTGGCGACGACCGCGGAGTCGCCACTCCAAGAAAAAAGCGGCTCTGGAGATAGTGAGGGTGGATGTATATTGATTTTAGGTAAAGTCTAAAAAACTCCTGGCCAAACCATTTTATGGGCAAGGGTCAGTGCTCACTAAACCGTAACAGTTGTCCGCATGCCTGATATACCGTAGTCTGCGCAGTGTTTGAGTTTTGCGCGTACATATCATGGCGATGTCAGTCGATTGTGGAGTATCGAACCAAGCGAGCGATGGAGAAAGTAAACCACAGATAATAACAGCGAAAATCGGTAGGGGCCCTGGATTTTTCCAAGCAGAAGCAGAGTTATGGGTCCGTTAATCGGAGGGGTCATGGATCCTGCCAGTGTGAGTAGTCGGCCCCGGCATGCTCCTGGCTCCTGCATGGGCCGTTCACCGGGAGTCAGGACTCAGGGCCACTGTGCGCTCATGATCAGTCGCCTTAACCATGCCAATGGGCGCGTGCTGTGTGAAGGAAAGTGTGAATTGGAAGGACACAGGCAGGGAAGAAAATGGCTATGATGGTTGAAGTTCAACGCGTGCTTTGGTCTGTTTGTCATTTCTGCCAGCCGCGGCGCTGATCGGGCCGCTTCTTTCTCTAGCAACTTGTCATGACCAAGTGCGCGGTTTGATTAAATTGGTTTCGAAGCTTCCGGTCCCATTGCGATCCTGCGCGGGAGATCGTGAGCATCCAAAATTTCTTTAGAACACCTCGGCGCCCGGTCGCCAAAATCGCCCCCAATACTTGACTGAACAGAATGTTTTTGTTGGCGTCTTACTTCTTTCGTGGGTCCAACTTAATACCTTCCATGGGTCACAATACAATTACCGGTCAGTTATCTAGGAAACACTAGCAGGATCACGTCTAGACTGAGTGACGCAGTTCAGGGCGCCTTGTGGGATGGCTGCATGGAGTTTAACAGTTCAGCGACGACTCCGCATAATCATGGCCTCCTGACTCTCACTGTAACCCAACCCTGTTTGTCATCTCACTATAGGCACGCCAGATTGAATACACGAAGCACGGGCCGGGGTTTACAGTATCGCACCATTTAAGCGATTCATTTATGATTCCTCGTTCTAGTGCTGGTCTATCGATGGCACCTACAGCAAACCCACGGGTCATCTTGGCCAAGCACACTACCTCTGAATTTCCAGTCGCTGGAGAGCATATCGTCTTCGACCCGACTCCTACCATCGACCTTGATCTTGAATTAAATGGTGGATATTTAACCAAAACACTGCTGCTCAGGTTAGCTCTCCTGTGGCTTGCCATGATCATGTTAAATTCTTGCTAGTCCGGAGCCGTACATGCGTGAACGCTTGCAGGATCCCTCTATCATTAGTTACTCTACTCCGATGAAGCTGGGGCAACCGTAAATCTACTGCACTGTCGGTCGCAACCGATGCTGAATTGAACTCAGACTTGTAGGATTCGGCTGGTCGTTGTCCTTCGTTCTGAAAAGGAGGGAATCAAAGCAGGAGACTACATGTACGGGTTCACACCATGGGAGGCATATACAGTGCAACCTTACGTGGATGGTATGGATATATTACTTTCGTCTCTTCATGGACTAACATTGAAATAGCTCGTGCTCAGTATGGCAAAGATTACCCAACATACACGTTTGATATGGATTCCCTCGTTCTACAGCCTGTTCCCGATCCACAAGGCGCCTTCCCGTGGGCTAGATATTGCAACTGTCTTGGTGCCCCTGGCCTGACCGCATTCATTGGTTTAGAGCACGTTGCTGATGCTAAGGCGGTACGGCCCAATTTAAACCCAGCCATCCTTTGGATCTGATTATTTTCACAGGGACAGACCATTTATGTTTCAGCCGGCGCGTCCGGAGTCGGAAGGTGAGAGTGTGCGCTCCTCAAATTCGAACCACACTTCAACGTCACCATAGCATGGTTATTCAACTCTGTAAAATCAAAGGGTCTGTCGAGATTTCTGGTATATTTTCAGGTCTAACCTGAGTTTTCATCCAGCCTCAAGGTGATCGGTTCCGCCAGCACCGATGCTAAAGTAGAATTTATGCGTTCTATTGGGGCCGACGCGGCTTTCAACTACAAGACCACCTCTGTAGCCGCTGCGCTCAAGGAACACGGTCCCATCGACTTGTTTTTCGACGACGTTGGCGGAGATCAGCTTGAAGCAGCTCTTGAAAACATGAATATGAAGGGTCGCGTTATCGTGCGTCATGGAATTATCACATTTTGCTAGCCTTTGTCCCAGTCTGATGCCATTGTAGAGCTGCGGTGCCATTACCGAGTACAACATTCCAAAGGATCAACGTTATGGCATAAAGGTTGGCTCTGTCATACGTTGCTCAAGTCTCAGTTTGTTTTGAAACGAATCCAGAACTTGAGCACCATGTTCCAGCGTCGCATCCGCCTCGAAGGTTTTATCGTCGCTGACACTCCGGAATATAATGCAAGATTTTTCACCGAGATTCCACCCCTTGTTGCACAAGGTAAAATCACGGGAAAGGAACACTTGTTTGCGGGACTAGAAAGCGGTCCCACGGCATTCTTGTCAATGTTCAACGGGACCTCCACCGGTAAGCCTGTGGTTGTCGTTGACACGAAGTATGGGGCCTTGTAGAACATGTACAACCGCTAAATTCTATGGCAACAGGGACTGGACAGCTTCGGTTATGCGGCACGGCTGTTCGGCAGGCGTGATTGGCGATGGCGTTTGACCCTTTGGGTGCGAGGACCCCAAATACAAGCTGTTTTACCTACTATCTTGAGGGTAGCTTCAAGTGCTAGGCCGGAAATAGTGGCATATGCAAATTCTGAATCTAGGTATTTATCATAAATTCTAATTCATTCTAATTCTGCGTAAGAAAATTAAACCGCGTCGTATGATACGGTAGGCCATTTTGGGAAGGTGGTTGAATTTTGTTGTTCGACTGGGGTGATGCTTCCCCCGACAAAAGTATGCGCTCAATTTCTTGAACAACTCATAGGGATACGCATTATTTCTTACAAGGTGCTGGTCATAACATAGATGACATTAAAAATCCAGATGCGAATAAATAGCAGCACACTTGCCATCGACAGCGTCTGTAAAGGTGATTAAACAGTGTGCTCAAAATTGCGAATTTTAATTGTCCTGACTTGGCCTCATACAAATTTTGGTAGCTCCACATTGTGCATACACAGACAACACTCTTCTCTCTCTCTAGAAAACATCCTCGAGACTGAGGGGTAGACTCTTCAACTCACAGAGCTTGAGTCCTCAAGATCAAACAAGATCAAACACTTTCTTGTTCAATGAACAACAAAATGTGATCATAAGACAAGCAAAGAGACAGGGCTGTTCAAATGCTCGCCAGAGTTATGATCAGGGAACGGCCGCCCCAACATGCTCATCAATTAGCATGTGTGCACAAAAAGGCAACAACTACGGCACCGTAGTACAGTCCTCACCACAAGTGTCACCTCTCACTCACAGGCAGGCTGGCCAATGGTCACGAGGCAAAAAAATCAAACCCTTTCCGAAACTTTTCCATTACTCACAGGAATCATACACAGTTAAAAGCAAGAGTCAGAATGAGACTCATTAATATTGGGACGGCGCGAGAAACCCGAAGGAGGTCGAGCTTTTATCCATTAATATTAGTATGAATCTCCTTTATTATCGGATCCACAAGTCAAAATTCCCCGAGATGAGTAACACCCTAGTCCTACACTGGAATCACTGTGACGTCGTATAAAAGATACTCCGAAATATCGTTGAGACTTGTCGTTAGTCACGATAGTCGGTTGAGTGCGGATAGACTAGCAATGGACTCCAAATGCCGCAAGAGCTGAACTATTTTCAGATGACCCAATAGGTATAGATCTGACAACACGGTGAATTGGGGAATGCACAGGATAGACGATGAGATGTGTGGTAACACGGAAGCATATAGGTAGCCGTAGAATTGATAAAGTCAGCGTTAAATACAGCAAGATATACCTGAATGGTCGAGAGTGGTTTGGATAGGATTGGAGGGTGAAAAGGCGATAAGTGAAGTTCTCTGAGTGTATTCTTCAGGAACTGAGTCAAGATAAGTTTTGGTGACACGGAGTATATTCTCTGTTACAGTAAGAGGGGGAATTGCCACACTGTACAGGAAGCTTGAATACCTTTCCAGAGCCCGAATATCGGACAAGTATATATGAAATTGGATGTAGGTAAATCAATATGTGGTGCACACAGCCTAAAATGATGAAACAATGGATAAATTTGGAATAGAGAGAGTCATGGGGGAGGAGAATATCATATGCAAGAATGCCTAGACCTTGGCGAAACTTCATTGGTCCAGTGAGCAGTCGGTTGTCCGGGAAATCAGGGAATCTACATGTGGTCCCAAGGGGATTGCTTGATGTGATATGTTGGAGCTTGCCAAGGGTCGTTTCAGGTCCATGTGAATTTTACAGGCACAGATCCATGCGGAGGGTCGGGGGAATTTTATGAAAGTGCGCATCAAGCCATCAATGGACTTTCCCACGGTTTGATTTGGGCTCGGTCGTGCCGATGTGATTGTGATTTCTACAAGGGTTTGGATTGAGTTCCAGCTAATTAATTTAGGGAATGAGCAAAGCTTTCTGCAGTGATTTCAATGTAAACCGCAAAGTAGAGTCACATCACATGGTACGGGATGGGGCATCTAGTTGCACCCATTTCACGAGTTCTTTGGGTTGGCTCCTGTACAAAAATCTGGGCCGAATTTTGTTAAAATTTCAGTCCATCCTAAGAATTACATTTTTACACAAAGGAGGTTGGGGCGAATGTGGTAAACGGTGCCAGTCAAACCCAGCACGATGCTAAGATCCAGAAAATTTGGCTTTGGCCTCTGCGACATGATTTGCTGGCATATCTGAACTGACTCTGCAAGTACCACATCACTGAGGAAATTGTCCTGGAACCACAAGGATTATGCGGAGTTTTTGCACAGTTTGAACCAGTCAACCATACTGGACAACAATGTGGAGAAGGAATAGGATTGTTCTTGGTCAGAATGAGCATAACCTTCCAATAAAGCCCTGTTTTTTGAACCCGCATGGATTGGAGTCTATAGCCACCTTAGGTTCTGGTGTGTGCCTGATTTCGGAAATCAGGTTCAAAAGTAAAATGAATCCACCAGTCATCTCAATCCTGCGAGCAAAATATTTAACCATAGATAGCAATTGGAATTCAGAGCCCGACTGAAAGCCAACTTCAAGTTATTAAAGTCGTTAACATGTGAACAGACACTAGATGGGATTCCAGAGCCTGGCGGTTTACGGATACTGGAGTCACAGGAAATCATGAGAGGGTCTAGATATGTCGAAGAAAACATTGAACCTCGCGTAATCTGAAAGACCTATCTCATGCAATGAAGTCGAACAATAGAACAGATTTTGTAAGACACAACATTGGGATGAATCGGTGGAATATCCAGCAAACCGGGGGCACTATCTAACGACCCTAGAGTACTTTTACCAAACCATGGACTATCAACCCCAGAATGTAGTCAGAAGGATGAGCACACTTAAACCTCCTATGGTGAGGTGGTTGGCCAGAAGCACAACATGACAAGAAGAATCAGACCTGTTGAGGAACCAACAGCATAGAGAATTTAGAAAAATCAAGGAGGGATGGAGAAAGTGTTGGGAGCCCATCCAGAAGACTACCTGTCGGGTCCAAGACACAGTGATACACCTCAAAAGAACGCCGAGAGAAACAGAAATTGAGGTTCCCAGCGAAGCCAAAATGCATCGAACGGGAAAGTAATGATATTAGCATTACAGATTACCTGGTTTACTTTTGGCGGTGTGTAGTTGCATTGTTGTCGAAATTGGATGCATGCCGAAGCTGTACTACCCGCTGGTCGCCTAGACATTGCCTGGGCAAAGTTCTGACAATGAGAATTTTCATTCCTTTATGGTGACGAGCTCTTGCCCGTAATTTATGGCGGGGAAGCATCACCCCAGTCGAACAACAAAATTCAACCACCTTCCCAAAATGGCCTACCGTATCATACGACGCGGTTTAATTTTCTTACGCAGAATTAGAATGAATTAGAATTTATGATAAATACCTAGATTCAGAATTTGCATATGCCACTATTTCCGGCCTAGCACTTGAAGCTACCCTCAAGATAGTAGGTAAAACAACTTGTATTTGGGGTCCTCGCACCCAAAGGGTCAAACGCCATCGCCAATCACGCCTGCCGAACAGCCGTGCCGCATAACCGAAGCTGTCCAGTCCCTGTTGCCATAAAATTCATTGTTGATTGATAATTGCACTGCGTGCGTGCTGTGGTTGTTAATGCATTATTTCCTCCGAATCATCCGCAGCAGCCCATTGCGCATGTTGCAGTCCGTACAGATACCGAATTAGTGGAATTCAGAGCGTTTCCTTCCAACCAAATCAAGCAATTGAAAGTCAGGTTTGCTTCGCTCCGGTTCGTTATCAGAAATCTTAAACGATTTTTCGCACCGGTTTTTAGGCTTCATAGCGACCGCCCGCTGCAGCAACTCTAAAGGTCTGTTTCCTCGATTTAACCTCTGTATTGAACAAGATTGTACGGTGATGGAGACGAATTGAACTTGGTACTGAGTTCAGAGCCTTTGAGTTGAACTTGAACGAAGCAGGGAAACCACCATCCAAGATGCAGCTGTTCAGGGCCAACTCTGTAGTCCATGAACCCTTCCGCCACGAAAATAAGGGTTAGCAATCGCGAGTCCTAAGGTCTCCCCGCATTTTCTGCGGAGACTCAAAATATGCTTTTTAAACTTCGTATGGTACTCCGCCCGCCTTGCCGTTGTTTTTCTTAATGGGAAATGCAGCTAAATCCACCCCGTTCATCGTGCGGACATTCAGTGCTGTCCCGTGTTCGCGTTCAGGCGCGATGAATCGCTCCCGGATGGCGACACCACAGATCTCGCAGAATCTATATGTTTGATATTTAGAATGGCTGGCAAGTGTAGAATGGATCTTAAAATCACGAACCCATGGTACATCATATTTCTCCCGAAAGTGTATTCTGCCATGGAATCGAGTCCTTTGAATCTGACCGTTGTCTTCGCAGGGTGTATCCAAAGCGCTGCATCCTGTTTCATGGTTTTTTTAATTTCATCGTCATGATATCAAGGAGGTACGCACCCGGGAGCATATCGAACAGTTACAATCTACCAGCCTGGATATTGGCTCCGGGCTCAACAGCAAGTAGGATACAGCACCGCAATGGCAATTGCCGTTGTATACAGTGGTTCCCGCCGGGACAGGGCCTACATCCAACGGCGTCGGGGCTTGATACATGGGCTCCTGCGCGGCGCCATCGCTAGTAAGTACTTGTAGCGAATCGAAATCCACATCTGCCAGCGCTCGGATCTGGGGACACAATTAAGGCGCTGCAGATTTTGATTGAATTGCCGTACGTTAATAGCTATTTTCCGGTCATCGACAGCGTCAACCATCCGGGCCATGACAGACGTTCCACATGTAGGACAGAACTGCAGTTGAGATTATACCCCGGTCTCGCAAATAGTCCTAGGCAAAGGACTGACCTTGTGTGTCGTCGTGCGCTTTCCAAACTCATAGTTCTTCACGGTAATGTCTTCGGTACCTTTCACAACGGTAAAGTGGTCGCTGCTTTCTGGAAACACCCACATATATCCATTCTTAAGAGGGTTCAGCGAGTTGACGAGGAATATACGTCTGGAGTGGATGGAACGTACTCTTGAACATATGCTGCAGTTACACGCAAACGCCTGCTTGAGCTCCGGCGCCTTGAGTGTGAACTTGAAGGCGCCGCAGTGGCAATTTCCTCGATAATCGATGAGCTTAAGGGATTCCATGGATTTCGACATGGCGGCTAAAGCCTGAAAGTGATGTGGTATCGAGCCAGCACTGGAACGTGGACCGTGGCTCCGGCCGTTTGATGATTGTTCACTGAGATTGATGGGATGATTTGGAGATAGTGAGCAAGATATGTTTCGAGTCTGAATCATTGAGGCATCTGGGCCGATGATCTTGAATTTGCAGACTGAGATAGCTCAAAAAGAGCAGGCAATCGCCAGCGATCAATGTCGTGATCCGCTCTTTCCATTTTCATCCACTAACTCCTAGCGGCTCAATTAGGACGTTCTTTGATCCAAACAAAAAAACAACCCAAATAATATTTAATCGATCGATCCATATATGAAAACAAATGGTGCCGTATTCGATTACGGGTGGGAATCCAGAAGAGTGTTTGCCCCCCAACTGCTCGTGTCGGTGGTCTTCAGGTACCACGGCACATGCTCTGTCCGGGGGCGCCTGGCCGGTATATGATCCTCCGTAATACTTATTACAGCCATATCCGAGTTTGAGACAACATGCTTGATGTTCAAAACGACCCGAGCACCAATCACGGCAATTAATCTGGATTTTTGTAAGCTGGCGAGACCGTGGTGAGGGAAGTACCGACGCTGTAGCGGGACTTCATGGCAGGAAATGTCAGAGGTTTCTTCAGGCTTCTAAGCAATGCACATACACGACAGGAATCTGAGCCAGAGTCGGACGTGCTCTGTCCCAAAGCACTATCTCGACAATGGAAACCACTTGATAACCACTGTGAACACTCATACAGACAAGAATTTGAAAATAACTCACCGACGAGAGCCAAAAACCAGAAGACACCGTCTCTAAGAAATAAGGCGATTACCGGCGTTCTTCCGGGTCCCATGGACAAAATCGTAGCTCCACATTTGCGCAGAGTCATCAAAAACATTATAACTGCCTTTAATCAACGATGCTAGCAGCTCTGATACTAGACCACTAATGGGTGATGCACCGTGACAAATGGAGGGACAGCATAAAGTGTGAAGAGCCGGGGAACCTCTACAAACTGGTTAGTGAATCACTTCTATTTGATAAAAGAAACACAAACTCAGAGAATAACAGCCCCCCAGAATGGGCCTTTGTGAGGATCAGAACTGTATGAAGTTTTAAAAGGATGTGTCATTAGTACCCGACGTGCAAATATGCTGGTCGAATAAGTACAACTACAGCACATGTTGAATTCTGAGCACTGACTTTCAAGCGATTCGACGGTAAACACGCCTATTGTAATCCTGGAGAAGACATGAAGTTGAAGTTGAGTCTTCCACGGCAGAATCCATACATTGCAATCACTTCCGCTGTAAGCAACTTGTCGGTGAGCAACACCGGCAGAAAAAGTAAGAGCGAACCTGCTATGAGTGGTACCAGGAAGTAAAGTAATCTCCTTCGTCTCCCGTACAAGATCCAAACTCTGCATGATTATTCGACGGAGCAAATCATTGGTCAGAATAGAATACAAACCGTAAGACTAGAATCATGTCGACTGAAATGATGATCGTCGTCGCAGTGGCCATTTGTCCGAAGAAGAAATATTGACAGCTAGCCACGCATTACCACCGTGGTATAATTTTATTTTTCAAACCATGCTTACAGCTGCGGAGAATATCACCATTTTTTCGTGACGGACAAGGTGGAAGTCCTTACATGGTCCGAATATTGAGGTCTCAACATGACTAGGCACAAGTTGGACAAGCCATTGACGTAAGAGAATGCACCCACAGCTAACGTCGACGCTGTGAGATGACCTTTCAGTAATGAATGATCCCAGTATAATCGGCATCTCGTACGATAAAGCAAGAAGGGTAAAATAGCGAATCTGAGGAATAGAAGTAAACTCGGCGCTCAGAAGGGGGACAGTAATGATACTGGACCCAGATCTGAAATGGCAGTTGAAATTTAACAGGATAAAGGGGAGACAAGACTTGCATAAAATACACTTGAGAGGCTGAGATGCGCTTTCCACACCAAGTTGACCTATATGCTCCACTTGGCGTATTTCCATGCAAATAGTAGGTATACACACCTCATCTGTGAAGTTTGCAACATGTTCAATTCTGGCGTAGGGTGTCAATAGCCCCACCTTCAGACGCTCATCGAATGCTTACACGACAATTGTCAATCCTGCAACTGTACAATCTGATGAGCCATGACTTGCGCAATCACGAGACATAGCTCACCAGCCAACGAGTTCGTCGCTCGCGCGTCAGCTAGAAGCCCGAAAATCTCATGTTCCAAATTTTCCAATGGTGTAGCCATCGTTCAGCAAGTCCAGCGAGTGCCAGGTTACCTTTCAAGCAACTTTCAAGGCTCAATGAGCTATATAAATGAAGTCGTTGATCCGAACAAGGGCTTACGTCGTATTCTTTGGAAAATACCATGACCATGGACCCTCGGTATTGGAATCGTCCCTGGAGAAAATTATAATTATACCACGGATTCGATTCAATCGTTTGTCGGACCCTGGGAGCGTCCGCCCATATGTACCTGCGGAGAAAAAGAATTCATAGCACCAATACTGGCGATGTTTCGGGACTGAAGCAGTTTTGCGTCGCAAGGCAAGGTCAAAAAAATCGAACCAGTGCAGGGCTGCGGTCATGCTTCTGGCTGTTTGGCAATCGGAAGTTCATCCCAGGTACAAACTGTCGAGGATCGGTGGTTAATATTGAGTCGTTTCTGATGGCGGGACGATTTTAGCCCCAACTCATTATTGGAGGTCCAGTTTCAGTATCCAGTCTAGGAGGCGGCTAAGCCTCGGGTGGACGAAATGGGAAGATAATTGCACAGAGATTGAGCTACACCAGCAATGAGGGGAATGGTGAAATGTTTAGGGTCGAAGGTTTCCAAGAAACAATCTCCCTATTATGTTAGAGGAGGAGGTCCGAGGAGGACGTATTGTCTACCCAAACTTGTTGTCTTGTAGACAGAATGATCACCTTCTATAAACAGACGATCTGGTTTCCAGTGGAGGGAATCCGGGCGGCCCAGAAGTTTGTCCACAAGTTACAGCAGTTCCGAAGAAACTCTGAGCGTCTCGGAGGCGTGGATTCTTGGCGGATTCCGCAAAATAATTGGACGGTCGAGAGGGCCCAAAAATATAGTCATGAAGGTCGTGGTCCTCTTCGGGAACCAAAGAGCGCTAGTGGTTGATTATATGTCACCAGTCGAGTCCGCGGTTCAATTGCGATGGCTCCGACTCGAGCTGTTAATGGATCAAGGCATCATTTCCTTTCTTGGATTTCTTCCCACCGCCATCACTCCTAAGCCGCCCACTCCGAATCGCTCGTCGCCTGAGGCCAGTGGCTGCTGAAGTTAAAGCTATAGCCACCCCGAGCCGTAATAATCCCTTATCGACCTTCCAAATGTCCACCGCTTTTCTCCGCAGGCGTATCATGGGAAATTGATGCGGAAATCGTCGAACAAAAATTGGTTCTGGCTCGAAAGTTAGCTGTCCTGGAGCAGGATAGGGCAGATTTACAATACCAACTACAAGCTGCTTCCACTTTTCCAGTTTTGACCCTGCCCGTCGAAATCACCGCCGACATATTTTCCTTATGCCTTTCGTCCATCGAGGAGCTGCGGGAAGACAGGCGCGTGCTTATGTCGGAAAAATTGAACACGGAGGCACCGACAGTGTTTATGGGCGTATTCCGAGCATGGAGGGACATCGCACTCGCGACACCAGTTCTCTGGGCGACACTTTATTTTCGCATCGATATCATTCACGATGTTGTCGCAGAGGAGCCGGGGAAAATCGAAGCCTTTATAGAACGCTGGCTGAAGCGTGCGGCTCTCCGGCCTCTATCAATTGGCTTTCGGACCTTCAGATCGGAGGCCGACGATTTTATGGATGGCCCTTTCACTCCGAGCCGCTTGCGCGACGTCATCCACCGATACGCCGACAGAATTGAGTATCTGGAGCTCGACTTCAGTCAACACGAGATGCGCCAGCTGGAGCTGGAATCGGCAGCGTTTCCTCTGCTTCAGCGTGTGGCACTAGGAGATTGGTATGGACCCGAACCCGATGGGTTAAATCCTGTCGAGGTCTTTAGCAAGGCACCCCGGCTTTACGACCTCCATTTGATACACCAGGGATATTTTCCTATTATACACCCCCTCCTTGCAATTGACCAAATTTGACGGCGAGATTGATAACCTGGAACTATTCACCTTGGCTCCGAACCTTACCGAAGCAAGGTGTGCCGTGGAATATTTAATGCCAGTCCCGACATCATTCATAACTCATTCACGACTGCACTCCCTCACTCTCTTCACATCATTCAACGCACAGAAACCCATAGACATTCTTCGACACCTTACGTTGCCTGCTCTGCAATCCCTGCATATATCGGAGATGGAAGATACCATGTACTACACCCTACCTCAATTTTTAGCTCGATCGTCCCCTCCATTACGGTCCCTTTCCATCCGGCTCGACGACGCGGATTTCGACTGGGCGGAATGTTTTTCCCTTATAGGCGCTACACTTGAGAATCTTGAAGTGGAGTACCCACTGAGTCATGTTCAGTCCGCCATTTTTACATGCCATGACGATAACAACTCAGAAATTCGCCCTCCCTTCCCCGCCTCCAAACCTTCCGTTTAAAGACCCAGTCTGGCATAGAGTATGGACATTGATCCGCTTCTTAGATGCGAGGACACGTCGCTCTGAATTTGCCACACTGCGGTCTTTCCACCTTGTCTGTTCCCGCGATACCTTTCTGGATGACAATATCTATGCCCCGTCTTCCGCTGATGGCCAATATCGTCACGATGAAGTTACGGGCCACTTAGCCAGTTTGGCGAGAAGCAGAGGAATAGATATCAACATCGGAGCTGATGGAGGTAAAACACATGTGAACTTTTGGTACGTGCTGATATTGGGATGAAAACATTCGACCTGATGGAAATTTTAGATGATTGAGCGGATCTGCATGGATAATCTTCTTGTCAGGCGGGAAGACAGTTATAATTTAATTTTTTGCCAAAATAATCTTCTACGTCTCTTAGACTGATACGGTTAGTCCGAAGTGCCATATACTACGATCCGGGAATACTGTAATCAGGTCTCTCTTGGTTGAGTTTTTTTTCTTTTTTTTTTGACCTCACGTGGCAAGTCGCACACTCATGCATGACCAGGGACTTTGGAACGAATCGAATACTTTCCTGTCACTCAAAAAGAAATCCCAAGGGTCCAACCACCCCGTAACTGTGGGAAACATTGAAACGTCTTGAGTGTGGCTGTGCCTCCATCCTTCTTTCCTGCCAATTTTTTTTACTCGGCGACCATTTGCTACACAGCCTGGGTTCTGCGGTGTTCAATCTCAAATCTCTGGAACAGTCGGGCCTCGCAAGCTGGCCTTGTCGATTGGCTGCTTGATTTCTCTTTTAAGGTCTCTGCGCTCACTCAGGCTGTCATGTCATGAATGCTTACTTTCAACTCGTGTTGCATCTGTGCACGATTGCGCCGGGCTGTGTCTCCGGAGTAAGAATCAGGAATCCCGCAGGACCTGTCGTGCTGTGTGAAGGTAATTTCGGTTGGTCACTTGTAAATGCGGGATTCACTCGACACCGTCGTTTTGACGGTCTGGAATTTTATTCCCTTTCGGATCACGTCGCAAATTATAAAGGTTACACTAGGTAAGGTCAGACATGTTAATCCTGTACCTTTCTGTATGACTGGAGATGCTGATCTTTGGGAACACCCTGCTTTGATGCCCCTCAGGTCTCAGGCTTCGCTCAGCAGCGACAAAACAAATGCTCCGATTTTCAACGCTGTACGAAAGCCAATCACTTCATCTCACTTTGCCTCCAGGACACCGCTGGAAAAACACCCGGTCCCAGCCTCTCTCGTATTAACTCGCCTAGTACGTCTCCGTCGTCGTCCCTCGCTGCTCCTCCCGAAAAACACCCGGTTGTTTCCCACTGCCTGTTTTCAGTGCCACCTGTTTTCAACCTTTCACCGTTGCTAATCATATTCCCTTCATTTCAGCAGATGTAAAAGTTCCCTTCAGTTTCAGCACATGTATAAAAGCCCACGTTCGAATTTTGAACTAATTTATCGAACTTATGCACTCTTTGATCCTTCTTTCATTATCCCTGACAGTGTTTGCCACTCCAGGAAAACGCTTCGACCTTGACGGCAATGGCACCCCGGACCTCTGCTCCACCAATTCAGATGGAACCGCCAGCTGCTTGCTCTCTAACGGATCACGGACGACTTTCGGAACCTCCACTTATCATTCCGGCAGGTTAGCCATTCCCACCGCAACTGCCACATCCCCTGCTCCTCGGGTGACCGGTACACTTCCTGACCCAGCGACCTTCAAACGCGACAATGGAACAAAATGGAGCATAAAGTATGTCGGTAATCTCGCATTCACCGATACGCTTCAAGCCAAAAGACTTGAGGGCGATAAATGCCGTTCGAGCAAACTGGGCAATAAAGTGATATGGAACTGTGGAGACATGGAATGTAAGGGCGACTGGACCATCTGCGGCTTCTCAATGGTGCGGCTTCATCTTATCCGAGCTACGAATACAACAAAAAATTAAACTCTTTCTTCCTTTCCTTCGGCTCAGGGTCCAGCATTCTATGGGACCTCTTCGGTCATGACTGTTAACACGACGGGCATTGCCCATGTACAGGACAACGACTTCGTGACCGCCTGGTCGGGCGACGAGAAACCTGTCGCTCCCCAAACAGCCTTTGGCATGGATACCTCCAACGTAGCCGCCATCAACTCCACCCATGGTGTCGCATATGCCTGGGAGATCTGGCGCGGCGCCTCTGACGGCAGCTTTGTGAACCGCGGCAACGCTGTTGTGTCTGTCACACTCGGTGCCAAGAAACCCATCGCGAACCCCTTTTGACGGGGCCGCACGCCTTGGCGCTGGGTATGCTGGCGATCCTGCGGGATGGCGACTTCATCTACACGTACAGCATCGGCGGGCCATCGGGCATTATCATCGGGCGAGTGAAGGCGTCAGATGCGGTTTTCTCAGCCTCGGCGTACTCTTTCCTCAAGGCAGGAAGCGCTTCCACATGGGTTAGACCGGGCAGCATCCCAAATGCAACGACCACCGCATACGGCATGACGACGTCGAACTCGGGCGGGAAGTTCTCGTGTAATGTGTACGGATCCGTGTTTTTCAATGCGTATCTGGGCAAATACGTCACCATCTGCACGGCATTTGAGCACTTCACGAACATGTATGTTGCGGACAATGCGTGGGGACCATGGAGTGCGGAATACGGGTTGCTGAATGGCTGGGGTGTTGGTTATGGTAGCATGGCGCATCCCGAGTACTCGCCGGATGGGGGCAAAACGTTCCATTTCTCACAAGGACCGGATTCCGTGTTCAACATGTTCAAGGTATCTTTCGACTTCTAGGAGGATGGATGTGGAAAGTACAGACGGGTTCGATCTATGAGAATACTAGTAGCATCATATATTTATATCTTGGACACGTAAAGAAACATCCCCCCACCGTAACTTATACTGTAATAGCTTATAGGTATATGTGGAGTCGGAGGTAAAACCGACACAGCGATTGAATCGTATACTGAAGTACATAAAATCATAGGCTTTCTTTCACGGGAAAAAAATTACAGTACTCAAGATGGGATACAATACGCAAGATGTATCAAGTGAATGTGTGAGTATATTACAGTTCGTGTGTAAGCCAACCGAGGTAAGACGCACGAATTGTATGAAGTCCAATTCAAGTGCACCCAAAAAAAGGCTTGCGGTCGGTTATAGTCTCATAGATGGTCAGTGAAATACTTGTATTTTACCGGATTGCTGAAGAGCACAGGGGAGGTTATTGTTGGAAAAAAGTTTGTCGCGACGGAAATGTTCATTCCCTTCTCTACCAAAGCGGCAAAGTATTGATTGAGGGTGTAAAACTTGCCCGCAGTCTGAGTAAAGAAAGTGCCTGGGGGAGGGCCCAGTCGGAATGAAGACAGGTGTGGGCGAGTCGTCTAAAAATCGGACGAGGTCGGAGTAAATGATGTGAGGCCACGGAGATGTGAAGAAACTGAATGTGCGAAGGTTTGGGAAACGCCGAGGGGATTGATGAGAAAAAAAAAGGGATAGCTGAACTTCGGGGTTGGTGATTCCAACGCAAGGTTCTCGAGTGTAGAGTCTACACAATCGAAACAAGCTTCCCAGTCTCGAAAATCATTATCGTCGAGCCGGATTGCCAAGTTGAGTAAGGGTGGTGATGACCGCGACAAAAAAGGATGAAGTGATGCGTAGGTCGTGTCCTCCATGTCTGCGATGTTCAGAAGTTGTAGAGCAGGCAAGGTCAGATACTGGATGATGTCTTGGGATTTACTACAGTCTGCTAACTCCAATAAAGTGAGCGACCGTATGCGGGTGTGGGTTATCACCGACGTCGGTGAACGAAAAAAAACCACGGAACACGAAATCTCGGTGAGATTCGGAGCGGACACGAATAAATCCATAGTGTCCAAGTCGCCCTCGAACTTGGTCAACTGGGACCAGGGAAAGGTGTAATAGGAGATGCGATAGGTTGGGGAACGAAGTTCGTCCAACAGGGGCGCATTCAACATAAAATTCACTTCAGGGACCAGGGTCAGAAATTCTTCCTGGTCATAGTAGGTCCCGAAGCCGGCGCTGCGGAGTATGGGAAACGACATGGAATCCAGGCCCAGCTCGGAGACATCTTCAGGGCACATATCGAGCATCAGATGTTGGATTGTCCCGGAGTAGCTACGGATGAGATCGCGCAGGCGCTCCGGCGGAAACCCGCAATCTTCTTCCGAGTTGAAATTAGAGTTTTCCGAGTCTTCTTCCGATCCGCTGTAAAATGAATTCTCTTTCACACCGCGCCCTAAAGAGAACTCGAGAGACAGCGGCTGCGAAGCTGCGCGGTCAAGCCACTGTCTGAGATATCTCTCGGTTACATCCGGATCCAGAGAATGGGTGATTTCGAAATCCAACTTCGACCAAAGTGCGGGCGTAGAGAGGGCGATCTCTCGCCAGGAGCGGCAAACGCTAGCGACAGTAAGAGGCGCGGGGATAGGGAAGGACGGATTTGTACGGAGGAAGTGTTTGAAGACGGGAATACGGAGAAAAATCTCAGTCGTGATTTCAATGGGTAAATGCTCGATTGGAAAAGTCGCGGTGGCAAACAGCTGGTGCTCCACCTCCACCCTGTCCCGCTCCAGCTCATCCAAATACAGTTTCTGCTGGGCGATCAGGGATGCGAGTTCCTTTAGCCGTCTACGGAGGTCGGTGGAGGTCATATTCAGTGAAGCAGAAGCGTAATGTGGCTGTGCTGCACACTTGCTACAAATGGATTGTGGCGGTGCCGCAACCCTCTCCTCAACCCGAACGTTGTCAACCTACTTATCGCTATTGCCACCATTTGGCGGGCAGGAGGGGAAGAAGGTATGGTATGTAGGTATAGGATCTTTCTCGATACTTTCTCTACAGTGTAGGTTTCGAACCAGGCCGTTCACTGGGCACGTCCTACACCATCACTCTATCGATTTTCGAGACATTCTTCCTCTTCCTCTTCTTTCCCTTCCCTTCCCTTCACCCCCGGCCTTACCCCCGAACTCTTATTATCATGGCACTTCTTCTAATTCCAGTTTACACAGAATCCTCTTCCCAGTTGTTACCCCTTACTTCAAATTTCCTCTTGTTACCCTCGATGACTTTCCTCCCCTTTTCGACTACCCCTTTCCTTCCTTGATTCGATCTTCCACATTATTCGCCCTTGCCACCCACTCGGATTGCATTCTCGACTCTCTTTCCCGAAACCTCATTCGAGCTACAACCTCGACTTTCCTTCTGATTGATCGATCTCAGCCCAGTGCCACACTATTTATTGAATCTATATTCATGCTCTCCCAGACAATACTTTGTCGCTCTCGCACCCCCATCTCTACCTTCCTCGTCCGAGCCCGAGTCCAATCTACCTCACCGAACCACTAATTGCCATTTGCAGATTCGTACACCTGCCAAACGCCATTTACACCCGCTTTACTTTTTTTAGGCGTTCAACTCTTGCAGCCGAGTCTATTTACCACTCTGGTTCATATCGCTTCTTCCGCTACTCATCACCCCGGGCCTCGATCCGATCGCTCGACACGTCTCCCTCAAGTTACCACAAGTCGCAAGTCATAGTCTGTTTTCCAGTTTGTCTGTCTGGAGCATTCGTTTCCTTCTGTGTCTCCTCTATTTTCTCTCAGTGCCGGGGTCGTTCGTGCAGCTCGCCTACATACGGCTACGGCTACGGCTACTTCGACTCTCGGGTTCTCGGGTCGTACAGGACTTCTTCAGAAGCTTTACATGCGGCTCGTGGGGTTGATTTGACTTGATGTGACTCGAGTACGCGGTAGACTCGGCGCTCGCTCCTTGGTCCGTCCTCACCCGAGTCTTGGCGATTCGTCGATTTATCCGCTTGGTTCCTTCTGTATCCCTCAAATATCTCTCCGTTCTGGAAATTCGTACTTCTCAGGATGTTTACATGCGGCTCGGCTGCCAGCTGTTTCAACTCCACGCGGAAAACGAAGCTTGACTTGATGGGACAAGCTCGAGTCCGCAGCAGTGTGCCGCTCGGCGCTCGCTCCTTGGTCCTTCTCACTCGAGTCTCAGCTGTGTTTCGTCGATATCCGCTTCGTTCTTTCTGTAACTCTCGAGTATGGAAATCCTTTCTTTCTTTCGCTCGCCGCGTTGGATGGGCTTGGCTGTACATTGCGTGCTTGCTCTAGATCTCGGGGCTCGAGAATTGCCTCAGACCAAGACTGCTCGGCGTACTCGTCCTCGTACGCGTGCTAGGTAGTTGTTCAACTCTTCCTTCCGAGTCTATTTACCACTTTGGTTCACATCGACTAACTTCAAGTTGACCCCGAACCCCCAGAGCAGCGAACCCGGCGTCTCGGCTTCGCTCTGTTCTTCTCTTCTTCCGCTACTCATCATCGCCTAGGACGACCCCGGGTCTCGATCTCTCGACACGCCTCCCTCAAGTTAGCGCAAATCCTCTGTTTTCAAGTTTGTCTATCTGGAACACTCGTTCCTTCTGCGTCTCTGCTTTCTCTCAGCACCCGGGCCGGGGGGTCGTTCGACTGCTCCATTGAACTCTTGGGCCTCGGATCGGGTTCTCGGGCCGTACAGCACTTCTTCAGCGCTAGCATTTTTGACCTGCGGCTCGGCTGCCAGCTGTTTCAACTCCACGCGGAAAACGGGGCTTGACTTGACTTGACTTTGATGGGACAGGCTCGAGTCCGCAGCAGTGCGGCTCGCTCCTTGGTCAGCCCTCGCTCGTTGTCGATGCCTCAAGCTTGTGCTGTCGATTTCGCATGAGCTTGGTTCTTTCTGTATCCGTCAAGTATTTCGACTCTGTTCTCGTATGGGAATTCTTTCGCTCGCTCGCTCCGCCGCCGGGTGGCGTTGTCCTCGTATTCGATGGCCGTTGCTTGCTTGCTCTAGATCTCGGGGCTCGGGAATCGGGAATCGCCTCAGACCGTCGTACGGTATCATCATGTCTTTGACGTGGGCAGGCCTCGTACTCGGTTGGCGGCTCGGGAGATTCATCAGGATTCGGAGGATTCGGAGATCTTGGCGACGGGCTCAACTCGCCGCGCTCACCCACATGTACACTCCCTGCATTTCTATGTCTTTCGCTCCTCTGAGTCGTACCTCCGCTGGACTGGACGCGTACTTTGACGTGGGCTGGACTCGGCGGCTCGGAAGATTCGTTTCGTTTCGCAGTCGGGGATAACGATCTTGGCGACGCTTCGCGGGGCGGGTTGGAATCACCTTGATTCTCGACTTCGACTTTGGCTTGGGTTGAAGAGGGGATTTTGAGTTCGTGCTTGTGCTTGTGCTTGTGCTTGTGCTTGTGCTTGTGCGAGGGAATTGTGCTCGTGCTGGTGGTCGACTCTTCCACATACGTCTCGCTCTGCGCGTTGTTCGATTCTGACTCTGTGCTCGCCCGGCTTCGAGGTTGAACCCACGGCTTGGGCTCTGTGTTTTGTGCGTCTTGGTCTCGGACCCCAAAAACGATGGATGAATTCCTGACGCTGCACTGCTCTGGTTTTTGCGTTGTCGTCGAGCCTGGATATTTACTACTACTCGAGCTTGCATCGCTGGGACTGCTGGGACTGCTTTCCGCGGCTGTTCACGCGTTCACGGTCTAGATTACTTGAGTCTCCCTCTAAGCGGCGCAGCGGGTTACTTGGCTGTGTCTCGTGTTGAATCTCGGAATCTAGGGCTGTGGCTTGTCGACGTCCTTGTATTGATTGCGGAAACGGAAGCTGAAGAAGAAGAAAAAGAAGAGTGTTGTACGGAAGAAGTGTACGGAAGAATGGAAAAGAACGGCAGTGTACGGAAGTACGGAAGATGGAATGAAAGGAAAGGAACGGCCGTTGTCACGGCGCGGCGTGGGGATGGTGGCCGCGTGGGTGCAGTTGTCTCGGCGAATGGGTTGTCTCACATTGCGTTGTACTCAAGAGGACAAGAGAACGAGGCCAGAACGAGATACACATCTCGGCGACGAGGAATCAACATGTGGAGATGAAAGAACTTTGGGTACGCGTGCGCGCGTGTTGTTGCGGAGATGAGATGTGAATTATGATTCGGTGGACTCGGAGACCGGTGACAGGACAGGATGACAATGGATGGTAAGACATGGTGGTTATGCAAGATGGATTACGACGAGAGAGACGCGTTTGTAGTAGAATAAAAAGAGTGGTTCAACTTGAGAACAAGGCCCTCGATAGCCGAGGATCGGGAACCCGGTGGACCGCGTATAATTAGAGGCGGATTTGTGTCGGGTAATATTTAATTACTTTTAGATCAAGACGTGTGTCAATTGATGCTGGTGGTGGGGTGGTGTCACTGGTGTGACGGGGCTCTGGATCGACTTCTGCTTTCTCTGGACCGATGGCTCGAGGGGATGCGGGCGCTGGTGGGCGGGAGGCGACGGTGCGGGATGCGTGGATGAACAGGGTGAGTGTCCGTTTACTGCGCTGGACGGATGACGGGGGATGAAGACGGCGCACGAGGAGGACGACAATGGGGACAATGGCGGGAAGTGGCGACGGGGCTGGTTGGGCGGTGAGAGGACAATGGATTCCGGTGTGTGTATCGATTCCCTTTGTGGTGGATTGTGCTGAGGATGTGTGTTTTTTTTTTCTTGCGGGGGTGCATTGTGCGTGCCGAGATGCCGGGTTGAGGTGGCCCGTGCGGGTTGTGGATGGCCCGTGCGTGTATGTGTGTGTTTGTTCTGTGGTTCTCTGCTTTGGATCAGTCACTTGTGAAATACACAACACATACGATCGATTCGCCCCATAACAGCAAACTCGGCTTGTTCTCCGCACACCCGCCCCCGACCCCCGACGCGAACCCCGGCCCGACTCCTCCCGCTCCGGAGTGGCCCCCATGCCCTTCTCCCCCCTCCACCCCCCGCCCGAAGACCAGGCCTTCCTCAACAAGAGTCTCCTCGACCAGCTCGACGCTCAGGCCGACGCCGAGCCCACTGACTCGGCCACCTCAGACGACTCTTCACACGGCTCCCCCCACGTACCCTTCCACCACACAATCCCCCAAGACAACGACTTTAACAAAATGAACCAGTTTTACCCTCGCGCGTCCTTTACTGCCTTTCCCAATGCTACCCGGGCTCCAGCTCGCTCACACTACCGCGAACCCCCCTCTGCGACTGCGCCCCAGTTCTATCCAGCCAGCCAGGACCCCTTCCCGCCCCAGCTCACGTCCCCGGTCCTGGGCCCATACGACCCCCGCGCCAGCTTCGACTTCAAGGCCGCGTACCCCCCGCTCGACTACAACCAGCAGCAGCAACAGCACCCCCAGCAACAGCAGCAACAACAGCAAGGCCAGCAGAAGCTCAACGGCTATGCTGCGCCGTATGTCAACGGTGGGATGCACTCCCAGACCCCGTATGGCCCCCATGTCCCCATGGGCGCTATGAGCGCTGCTGGGCTGCCCCCGCCTGCGATGATGGGGCCTATGGGCGCCATGCAGGAGGACATTTCGACCATTTTTGTCGTTGGGTTTCCAGAGGATATGCAGGTGAGTCAGATGCACACGTCGACGTATGCGCGCATAGACGCCCATCCATATACTCCCCCTCCCTCCTTGGGCGGCCAGAGGTACAACCCTGTCCACGCGGGTATGCGTAATCAAACACGCATACATCCATATATGCGCCTTCAATTGCTATAATTCCCTCCCATCCCCTTCTTTCGACCGCGCGCATATATCCATGTTTTGCGCGCATATATCCACCTTTCCATCGTTTTTTCCCCCTTCATTTGCCGCGCATATCCGCCATCTCCCCATCCACCGATCCTTCTTTTTTTAAAACAATACTAACCCAATTTCTCTCTAGGAACGTGAATTCCAAAACATGTTCACCTTCTCGCCGGGCTTCGAAGCCGCCACGCTCAAGATCCCCAACAAAGAGTACACCGCATACGGCGGCGTCCTCCCTCCCCCTTCCTCCAACTCCAACTCCCAATCCACCACCAACCCATCCAACGCGCAGCAGCAAGCGCAGCGCGGAGGGTTAGGTGGGGGCGGGACATACAACGCGTACGCGGGGTCGAACGACCCGTATAATCTGGTGACGGTCAACCAGGGCGGCGTGGTCGTCGATGCTGTCGGGCGGGACGGGCTCGCCTCGTGGCCTGCACCACCTCCGTCTTCGGGGGCGTCAGACGACCCGAACCAGCCCTCGTCCCAGCAATCCGCCCAGCAGCAGCAACAGTCCCAGCCCGGCGCGTATAACCCGAATCCCAACGCGGGGATGGGGATAGGGATTGGCGGCGTGCTCCCGCCGCGCAAGCAGATTATTGGGTTTGCAAAGTTCCGCACGCGCGAGGAGGCGCTTGGGGCGAGGGACGTGCTGCAGGGGCGGAGGGTGGACATCGACAAGGGCGCGGTGTTGAAGGCGGAGATGGCGAAGAAGAATCTGCATACGAAGAGGGGGGTGGGGCCCGTCGGGGGCGGGGGCGTGGGGCCGGTTGGAGGCGTGAATGGAGGAGGGATGGGGATGAATGGTGTGGGAGGAGGGGGATGATGAATGGCGTGGGTGTGGGCGTTGGTGGAGGCCTCAATGGGATGGGGATGAACGGCGGGATGCTGAGCGAGATGTACGGCGGGGACCCGCTGAGCCCGCGCGAACGCGAGGCGGGGGCGCTCGTCGCTATGGGCCTCCCGCCTCCTCCTGGGCCGCCCCTTTCGTCCAACAACAACAATCCGAACCCCAACGCGCCGAATCACAATAACCACAACAACCCACTCAGCCCGACCCTTGCCCACGTTGGCGCCAACCCGAATAACATGCATGTTAATGGCGGGCACGGGCAGGTGAATGGCGTGGGGGTGCGCGCGTGGTTGGGGGAGGAGGAGGAGGCGCAGGCGATGCATGAGCATGACTTGCGCGAGAGGGAGAGGGAAAGAGAGAGGGAGAGGGAGAGGCGGCAGACGAGCGTGCTCAGCGCGATGGGACTGCCGATGTCCGTCGCCGGGCCGGGGAGGGGAGCGTGAGCGGCGGCGCGGCGGCGCGAGGGGCGCGCGAGCGCATGGAGGAGGCGCAGCGGGGGAACGTGGGCGGTGATGGCGGGGAGGGCGAGCGGATGCGGAGGACGGAGCGCGAGCGGCGGGCGGGCGCGGGCGTTCGAGGCGTTTGCGGCGCTCCGGGACGACAACAACAACAACCACGTCGGTGGAGGAGGCGGAGGGCCGTGGGACGCACCACCGGGTCCGCGTCTTGCGATGGGCGCGCAGCGCCGCTCGCCGTCGCCGGACGGCAATGGGTTCGGTGGGGGCGCGATGGTGAATGGGATGGGGACGCCGTTTGCGGGCGAGGCGCCGCGCGCGTTTTCGTCGCCGCCGCCGATGCACCACCTCCAACAACAGCAGCACCACGGGGAGTTCCATCCGCATCAGCACCAGCAGCAGCTCAACCCGCATCAGCATCCGCACTTTGGGTATGGGGGGTACGGAGTTGGCGGGTACGGGATGCAGCAGGAGCAGCAGCAACAGCAACAGCAGTATCAGATGCAGCAGCTCGAGCAACACCATCAGCAGCAGCATCAACAGCATCCCAGGCGTACCAACACCCGCACCCGCCGCACCGCACCCGCACGCGCATCTGGCGCATAGGACGGAGCGCTCCGAGTCGAGCGCGAGCGAGGCAGCGGAGGAGCTCGAGCGCGGGATGGCGAGGCTGCGGTGCGCAATGCCTCTGTTGCGAGCCTGAGCAACCCCTCGCCCGCGCACACCAACATCAACGCCGCCCCCGGCCCCGGCCCCGGCACGCACTCTGTGCCGGGCGCGAACACGCCGATCAGCATCCCCGCGGGTGGGAGCGCGAGCGCGAGTGCGAGTGGGGGAGCGCGAGCGGGGGGAGCGGAGGGGGGTCGCCGCAGCTTGCGTCGCCGGCGAGCTCGAGCGCGGGCGGGGCGCGGGCGCGCGGTGGACCAGAACCCGCCTAATACGCTGTATGTGGGGAACTTGCCTGCGCTGCCGAGCGGGCGGGTAATGGCGTGGGCGGGCGGGGGAGGCGCGGGCGGGGGCCCGACGATGGAGTATTTGGAGGGGCGCTGCGGGAGCTGTTTGGGTGTGCTGGGTTTAGGCAGATGTCGTTCCGCCCGAAGGCGAATGGGCCGATGTTTTGTTGAGGTGGGTTGCTTTGCTTGCTTCGTTTCTTTATTAGAAGTGATGCTGATGCTGATGGTTTTTTTTGTGTAGTTCGAGGATGTGAGCTTCGCGACCAAGACGCTGAACGAGCTGTATGGGAATACGCTCGGCGGGCTGATCAAGGGCGGCGGGATACGCTTGTCGTACAGCAAGAATCCGCTTGGGTACGCACGCCGACGAGTGCGAGTGGTGGCGGGGCGACGTTGCAGCAGCAGCAGGGGCAGAGCATGGCGGCTGCGAGGCGGCGTTCCACCCGCGATTGACGTCGCCGCCACCCCGCCCGCGGACGCTGTACGGTGCGCCCGTCGCGGCGTACCCTGCGCCGCGGTTCTTTGGCGCGGCGCCCGAGGGCGCGTGGGGGCGGTGGGAGACGGAGCATCGTACGGTGCCGCGCACGGTTGCCGGTGCGGGGGTGAACGGCGCGTTCTCGCCGTTTGCGCACTCGCCTGCGCCGTCTGAGCCGCAGCAACACAGCAGCAGGCACCGGGCGAGGCGCAGTGACGCCCGCGCTAATTTATTCATTCGCATTCGTCGGATTTGACGACGCGCACGTGTATCATCCACCCACTCCTCACGCCGACGCCATTCGTTTAGAGGCCGGCGCGCTTCGCTTTTTATTCGGTCCCCTTTTTCTGGCTTTCCCTTCGCTCATGCACACGCCCACGCAACCGCACGCTCACGACCACGCCCAGCACGCAAGCATATATATTCAAATCAATGTCACTGTGTAACACCTCCATCCGCATGTTGTGTCCATTCATCCATCTGTTTCATCAATTCTTCTTGGTTTCCCCTCCGCTCTGGACCCCGCCTCGCCTGCCTCTGTTGTTCTGTTGTGATATATCACTCTGTTACTGTTATTATCTCTGTTTCTGTTCTATCATGCCATTTGTTATTATATCCACTACCATACCATAGTCATATCCACATCTCATTTCCACTCATCTCTGTCTCTCGCTCACTTATCTATCGTATCTATGACCGCCGCCGATGATATACTTACACAACCACATACTTACAACATACATACACTCACGTACAGTAGCTGCCACGCCTATCCATATTCATTTCACGTCTCCACGTCCACACTTTTCACGCGTCTGTTCTCGTTCTCGTTCTCGTTCTCATTTTCATTCTCATCCCCAACTCTCACTCTCATATTTCATATCTCATTTCATCTCGCTCATCTCATCTCTCATCCATATCCATTATATATATCACTTCGCCGCGCCGCGCTGTCCCATCCATCCTTTAACTTACGCACCATCACCATTGTTTCGCGGCAGCATCCCTTCCCATCCCGTTTTGTTTTTACTAGCCAGCAGTGGAAGGTGCTATCTATGAGATGTCCTGTATATGTATTACGATGAACGCGATTTTTGGATATGAATTTTCGTCCGTGATTTTTGCGCCTAAAAGAAAATGCGAATTCGAATTGCCTAATTGGGCTGCGAGCGGTTGTTTTGACGTGTTGGCAGCGCCTCGTAAATGAAAT
>JARJLF010002567.1:0-34615 GCA_029378395.1 Mycena leptocephala | reverse complement strand
CATGAGGTAGGAGAGGCCAAAAACTCTGAGGCAATTTAAAATGAATTTATTACTGTGGTCAGATCTCAAAGAAGCAGTACAAAAACTATCAGGGCAGTTATATAATTGTTCTATAAACACTAAACAAGTGCAGGATCAATTACAATGAACAACAGCTGAAAGGGAAAGAAAGCAAACAAGCGAAAAGGAGGGATAATTTATTTGAAACTCCACCCACTGGTGCCAAAGCGCTGCCGGACTTGATGGCAGTGCTGATGGCGGACTTTCCAACTCCCAAATTTACTGATTAGAACATGCGCAAGATCAATTTACATTACAAAGCAAAACACAATGCCGCTTATGGATCTATAAGCACTGTTTTGGAAACTATAGAGGGTTTCATAAATCATTGAGGCTCAATTTTTGCTTACCTCTATTTGACACTATGTTGCTGTCCACCTGTCATCATCAATTGCTCTCACCTTCAATTCCTTCATGCTTTGATAACTACAGCTATGGCCTGTACCAACAAGAAGAACATTTCTAACAAAGAGAAGCTAGGACTATCCATCCATCCTGTTCCTAGGTGTGCTCCCAATAGTGTGAAGAGGTTGAGTTAGTTGATTGCATGGGTGGTTGTGTTCATGAGGGGATGCGAGGTGAGATGGGGTCTACTGTAAATAAATGCATAGCAACTCCATAGTACAGACAATGACCTTTGATACAGACAATGAGCATGCAATGCAGTGTCAAACAGAGGTAAGCATCAACAATTTATGAAACCCTTCTATAGTTTCTAGGGTTGGCACGGGTTCAGGTTGACCTGGCGGGTTTCCGGTCGGGTAGCTTGGGTAAGGGTGGCAGGTTGTTAGGCTCGTGGACCCAGAGGAACCTGCTACCTGACCTGCGGGTTGGCAGGTCGTTGCAGGTATGGATAATTTGCCTTTTCAGCACCATTCTGAGCTTAAGTTCGACAGTATACAGGTGAGAGATCGTGGGGAAAAGCTGGATCTTCAATTCAACTCTTCCTGAACAGAAAGCGGGCTATGTGACTGGTTTCAAGGCCGGTGAAAGGGTTGCTCAGTATCTACGACAGGTATATAGTAAGCTCGAACCCAACGGACAGAATGCAGTAATACACTTATTCTGTAGAATAATGTATTAGACCACAACTATCAACTGAATACGTCTCCTTTCCTCCTTGTTGAACGTCTAGATGATGTTCGACGAGTTACAAGTCTTTAGGACACTTTTTAGAAAGGTCCAAGGAACACTGTTTAAGTTTTCCTGTTGCTGGTAGCTTTGTGGATTACTCTAAACCAAGCTTTACCCCAAAGTGCGCAAACTAGCAGAATTAAGATTCTTGGGTAAGAATGCTCTTTTCTACAAGTGGTTTTTAGATACAAGCTTCTCAGCTTTGCACACAGAACAACACTGGTTTGGTAGCCAATAATCCAACAATCCCAATGACTCTGACAAGACCAATAACTCTGACAAGACCAATAGCTCTGACAAGACCAATATTCCAACGATCCCAAACTCAAATCCAACAGTGGACGTTAATCCAAAGGCAACAATCAACTCTTTATAAACTTGAAACTTGAAACACAAACTCTAAGAGTATTGGTTTAAGAAGCAAGCCCGGAACTTGGACGACCTGAGACGAGACAGATACTGTTTAGGCACTGGCTCCAGCAGGGACTCCCGATTCAGTGCTGTACCGCTAAAACCCGTCCTCCTTAAGTTGGGTATGCACGTGTCCGTTATGTATAGGATCTACTGATCTACCCCTACGTTTCCGATCGTTGCACCGCCAACCTTTAATCCACCGCATGTTAACTTTGGATTATTGGTTAAAACGCGTCTTTGGTTCCCCCGAACAGGACCTTCAGATTCAGAGAGCGTAGGACTCTAGCTTTCAATAGAGCTCCAAGTCCTAATCCGCCAAGTGGTTGCCGAGTTATATCACATACTCTACCGATCTTAATTAGGAACCCCGTTTTGGGTTGGTAACATTGATCGGTTTAGTAATTGACTGGATTAACCGTTGCCGGTTAATCCGTCCTGAGCCGACCTCATCACGTGATTCGTCGCGCCGCGTCAACTACGCAAAGTCACCACAACAATTGGTTAAACCCATGGTTTAACATAGCCGTCTTTCGGTACGAGCCCTCAGAGTGGATGTTATTCTAATTCCCTGCCTTGTAGGCCCCACTGTAGTCTAAATCCCAAGGATCGACTAGTGTATAATACATCCGTTGGTTTAAGGAGCTAAACCAGTATTCGTGTTTCTGGTCAGTCATCCTCTCGGACGGACTTGCTATGGTCCTTCGTGGGTTAAGCCTATGGATAACCATTCGGGACTCATGTTACCCCTTAGATGCGCGTAGAACATAGTAAAATCGCAAAATTGCGCCTATTTCACTAGTGTTCCATTTCCGGCTTATCACCGGTGAGTGCACATTTGTACTCACCACTCAATTTGCTTGCAGAAAAGGCAAAATGATGCTTTGTCGGGTCCAAAGCACACTCCCAGGTATGCCCGAGATGCCCAATGTGAAGACCTGTGGTGGACCCGTGCATTTGCGGATCGGGTTTGGATCTGTACCCACCAGGGTACAGTTTCTGCAGGGTCCGGGTCTGGGTTGAGTGATTTTTACCTGGACCTGTACCCATGCCGATCCCTAATAGTTTCCAAAACAGCGGTAGCAGATCATGAGAGTGCATTCAGATATTCCTGACGACCAGGATCATGAATCAGGAATCAGGATTGGTGACCCGGTCCGGTAGTTTGTCACACTACATAACATATGTAACACCTGTAAAATCTTTTAAATTTCACTCTGCTCATCCTTACACCTCAACAAAGACATGCAGCCGGTGTTGGGTGACCTTGCAGAGGCTGGGAAGCAAGGGAGAGGCAGAGAAATTGAGAAATGTGATTGGGAAAGCATTATCTAATGTATCGATTGACATCGGCTACAGCGTTGATCCTGATTCCTGAATCCTGATCCAGGTTTTCAGGAATATTCGAACGGACTCTCAGTGAGGCAGTTTCATGCTTGGAAAAAAAAGGGTGACTGCTGCATGAGTTGATGGATAATTATTAATAAAGGATATGCCCGATCAAGTGGCCCTGGTATGAATCATGCTTGACAAGCACAGCTTGATAGCCATTCTTCTCCCGCGACATCAGGGGGCCACAACATGTGAGTATGAGCACCAATTGTGGGAGTGTCTGTCAACGAGGGACTAGGGGGCCATGCCAGCCACAGAACTCTTCTTTATTTCCAAGCTTTGCTCATTTACACTACTTGATTTTTTTGTGGGATATCCTCATGAGACGAACTTTGATGAGAACTTGTCATAAACACGACATTAGAATGTATTAGATTAAAGTTTTTGAGATTCTGCAATCCGATTGGCTCAGAGCTGCCAATCAGATCACAGAATCTCAAAAACTTTGATCTAATATACTCTATTATCTAGTATAAATTGAGCCAGATGTCAAGCCGAGTTTGATATTGCTCCCATGTAGTGGTGTGGTTGTGGTGCGAGGCAGGTTGCATTACATAATTCCATATGGAACTAGGACATGTGACCATCCATTTTACACCACAGCGTAAATATTACACCATATTTTTTGATATGCCACAGTTCAACCCATATGTCCAGACCTAGACTGAAACGCAAAACAAGACAGGTCATTTGTGCACTGTCTGTAAATGCCGTATTTTTATGACCCTGAATTTTTGCCAAACTTTATTCCTGGTACCAACCCAGGGCCGGTCTCAAACTCATAATGTAATTTATTATTCACTGGTAGTGATCTGTGTGGTGTGATATCTGCAAAGGGAGTGAACACAGTCGTAAGCGAAACCAAAACAACAAGCAAGAATCCAGTGTCCTGCTATTGCCAGGAACACAAGGTCAAGCCAAGGTAAAGCCACTGGCAATGTATAGATGAGGTAGAGTCTAAATAAAGGAGATTCAACATACCTGCTCCTACCTATATGAGCTTAATTGCAATTCAAGGTACGCTTGTAAGCAGCTGTTTCTTTGCACTAATCTCTATGTTAGACATTGTAAGATAGATACATGTCATAAACTCATGTGGCTAAGCAACCTAGCCAGGAAAGACTGGCTGCTATCAATTTATTATTTTTTTTTTTTGGTGGTACAATATCATTGATAAGCCAGAAAATGGAACATAGGCGCAATTTGTGATTTTCTATGTTCTACACATCTAAGGAATAACCTGAGTCACAAATGGTTATCCAAAGGCTTAGCCCACAAAGGACCATTGCAAGTCTGTCTGAAAGGATGACTAGCCAGAACACAAATACTGGTTTAGCTCCTTAAACCAACAGATTTATTATACACTAGTTCAATCTTCGAGATTAAGACTACAGTGGGGCCTACAAGGCAGGGAATATAAAATACCATCCACTCTGAGGGCTTGTACCAAAAGACAGCTATGTTAAACCATGGGTTTAACCATTTGTTGTGGGACTTTGTGTAATTGACGCGACGCGACAGATCATGTGATGATGATGGCTGGGACAGGTTAACTGGCAATGATTAATGTTTACTAAACCGAATCAATGTTACCAACCCAAAATGAGTTTCCTAATTGAGATCAGTGTTTAATGTGATATAACTTGGCAACCACTTAGCAGATTAAAGAGGGTCAGAGGTCTCTATCAAAAGCTAGAGACCAGGGCTTTCTGAATCTGAAGGTCCTGTTTGGGGGACACCAAAGACGTGTTTTAAACTAATAATCCAAAGTCCAGCATGCGGTGGATTAGAGGTTGACACACAATGATTGGAAACGAAGGGGTAGATCAGTAGATCCTATATAAAATGCAGACACATACATACCCGATTAAGCTACCAGAACTAACACATGTATACCCAGTAGTGTAATCAACATAGTGTAAGAGTTTTGGTACAGTATATAAGGAGGACGGGTTTGAGTGGTACGGCACTGAATTGGGTGTCCCTGCTGGAGTCAGTGCCTAAACAGCACTTGTCTCATCTCAGGTCATTCGGTTCAGGACTTGTCGCATAAAACCAATACTCTCAGAGTTTGTGTTTAGAGTCTCAAGTTGATAAAGAGGTATTGTTTGCCTTTGGATTATTGCAGTTTGCATATGAATTGGCACAGCATCAGATTTTGATCATTTGAGTTAGGCCAGGAAATCATTTATTTCTCCCTCATTTCTGGGCCATTTGGGTGATATCATACACTAAATTCATCATTTACAAAGGCGCATCTAATGGTGCCAAAATAGTAGCCTGATACCATGTTTTGGCAAATCCAGTTTCCAGAAGCAGTTTGTTGGCGCGCAATTTTATACGACAGAAATAAATTATTTCTGGGATTCTAAAGAGTAGTAATCGTTGAGAAAACTCGTAAGTACATTTTCCTACAGTCTTATGTTGTTCTAGCCAGAAATGCATCTACTGTGATGATCCAAGGCCATGGATCAATGGGAATGCACAGTGTTTATAGAGGCTTACAGCGAATTACCATCAGAATTTGGAGTAGACCAGGGTCCCAGAATTTTCCCTGGGCCTCTATAGAGTGGCAGTTCAAGAATTGGATTGACACTATGGCAGGATCTGTGGGACTTGCAGCTTGATCCAACCAATGATCCATCCTTAACTGTCTCAGCCTGCATTCAATTCAAGCTCAGCAAGCCTGAAATTTGAAGAGTGTTTTCCCCATGGCACCCATGTATATTAAAGACATATAACTGACAACTCAAGTGATTTCTATTGCATGAAAATTCAAATGCCGATGGTAAGACTTTTGCCAACAATTGATCCGTACTCTCGTTGGGCCATAGCAAATGTGTTCTGGCCCAAGTGCCTTGGAAACTTGGCAGGATGTAGTTAGGTGGTAAATCTACCATTTGTAAGTGTCCCAAAATAATTCATTTCAGCTGCCTAAAAATGGGTGCTAGTGGCCAGATTACAGAAAATAGGTTTCTCAAAACTTGGTATTACACTGTGAAACTAGTACCATTTGATGCACCTGTTGGAATGGTGAATTTAGCATATAGTCCCAGCAGAAATGGTCACAAAAGTCCGTTTAGGTTATAAGCCAGATAGCGCCATTTTGAAGTTTATAGGCATAGCAGGCGTGCTATAAAGCCTTTATAAAGGGTTATAAGTACCTATACACACTTATAACTCAAAGGGACCCCCTCAGGCTGCATTCCAATTCCAATATTGGTGACATACGCACAGGTTGAGTTGAGCCTCGTGTATAAGGCTCGAAATGGCCATGGTGAACTGTTATAACCAAAAGCGATTTTGCCGGACAATCTGTTGGGAATTGAGCACAAAATAAATCATTCTCTGCCACTACCAAAATCGATCAAAATGCGGCTGTGCCAATACATATGCAAACTGCAATAATATCCACTGTTAGAATTAAGTTTGGGATCATCGGAATATTGGTCTTGTCAGAGCTATTGGGATATTGGGATTGTCGGACTATTGGCTACCAGAACAGTGTTGTTCTGTGTGCAAAGCTGGGAAGTTTGTATCTAAAACCACTTGTAGAAAAGAGCACTCTTACCCAAGAGTCTTACTCTGTTAGTTTGCACACTTTGGGGAAAACTCGGTTTAGAGTAATCCACAAGGCAACCAGCAACAGGAAAACTTAAACAGTGTTCCTTGGACCTTTTTAAAGTGTCTTAAAGACTTGTAACTTGTTGGACATCATCTAGACGTTCAACAAGGAGGAAAGGAGTTGGATTCAGTTGATAGTTGTGGTCTGATATATCATTCTAAGGATAAGTGTATTACTGCATTCTGTCCGTTGGGTTCAAGCTTACTAGTATACCTGTTGTAGATACCAAGCAACCCTTTCATTGTCTAGTGTAATTAACAATGGGTTAACCCGCTGGGCACATAAGCTTGGTGGGCACAGTCCCTCCAGGGAAAACAAACAAAATAAGGGGTCTACCCCCAAGGAAATGCATTTACGCACATGGCCATAGTTGTAGTGTAGGACTCTTAAGTAATGCACAAAATCTCATCCACCAAGGTCTGGGACAGGATCTTCACGATCTTCTAGGCACTATACCCACTAAAACCTTGGGTGTTGCAGTTAGCCAATCTTTGGCAGTTTGTCCTCAGAGAGGATTGTGTGGATCTAGGTTCAGACCACCAGAGAGGGCGGTACCACTTTTTTAGACTGGAGTGCATAGTCGCACACCATGAATCAATCTATTTTGAGTCGATCATTCAGTGTGTGGACCCAGCAGTTGTGATCATTACATAAAAATAAAAATAAAAAGTAATGGATGGTTGTGGGGTTAAATCCCACACAGCTGCAGAAAAGTACAATGACCTTCTAATCGCAATCGGACACCCTCACAGCAAAACTGGCGAAATTCCAGTAACCCAAGCAGATGACCTCAGAATGCTTCTGCAAACTGAGGATCATTACACCAAACACCCCCTTAAATATATATATATATGAAATGATGATAAGGCATGGTTTTGAACATGCTTAAATTCTTTGATTTTTACAAGTTACATTAGAACAATCTAATTGAAGTAAGACATAGAGGTACTAGTCTTGTCCCGAGACTGAGTATTAAATAATGAAGCATTAAATAGCTCTAAACAATATTGGGTGAAGGAGTTCTATCATACTCATAACAGAGCTACTAGTATTACTCTAAATTTAATCAACTAGCTATAGGACTCACCCGACAAGTTGCAGGGAACCCTGCGTAGCAAATTTGGTGTCATATGGATGCCAGGTAACCAAGGGAGTTATTGAAGTCAATTAAACCGCCATTGAAATCTATTGAACCAAAGGTTGAACTATGAACGCACTCTAGAACTGGAAAGCCCAGCCCTGAAGTGGTCATGTGACCCAGCGCGTCTTAATGAGAGAACAAACAAAGGACAACACACCTGTAAATGGATGGCTAATGGCACGATGCACACTTAGTCTTCGTGTAGGAAAGTAACAACACAACTTGTAGGAAGGTTTGTAAGGTTGATTGGGCTATTGTTGAGTACGTGCAACTTAATAATGGTCTTGGTAGGGAGAATTGGCTTAGAAATAGTGCTTTAAAAGCCGCTCAGATGGTTAAATCCAAGATCTGAGCAGGCTAGATGCTCTGTTCTCTAAAGCTGGGCAGTAGGGATGTTCTATTCTATTTATCTGGGCACTTACCAATGCTCATTCTCTCTCCACTAAATTATTATATTGTTTGTAACCCACAGTAGCCAGTCACACTATAAAGCTCCACCAAATGTACTAGATAGATAGTGAATTATCACCCCCTTGTTGGCACAAAGCTCTTTTGAGTCTTTTAGCATTACCTTGTGCAAGGTGTTTCATTCATTGCCACTACAACTTGGGGGTTGTTTAAATTAACTACGGTTATTCCAACGGTTTGACAACCATAAGTACTACAACCACTGTTATTAAGGTGAAGGGTTTTTAAATCCTACTCCTAACCACACACACAGCACTGTGGTTATTTAGGTTAGATTGAGCAGAGGTCTTGCTCTTTTGATATTAGATTTCAGTTGCACACAGTGCACCTTCACGCTCATTTTTGCCATATTATCCAGTGGTTTGATAATGTGCACCTCGTTGTGTCATTCAATCCCTTTGTGTATCCACCCTAAGTGCTCCTTTTACGGTTATCTGTTTGCTTGTAGTAGAATGTGATTTTCATTGACTACAGAATTCAGACCCTTTTCAGCTGGAAAATACTGTACCTCCCTGTAGGGAGGCAACAGTCATGGTCACAGAGGGGTTGTCATGTCACCAAAAGACCCACTGTGACAATTGGGAAAAAATAAATATTTTGGGGCCTCACAGTACGAGCAAACATGTCAAATGGGCTGTTTCACACCTTTTGCTGTAAGATCTGCACAGATCTCCCAGAAATTGCTAACAAATGCTGAGTAGTGTTGGGTGTGGGTTCGGGTAAAGCCCGCGGTATTGCAGGTCGGGTCGGCCGGGTACAGGTCACGGGTTGCAGCCCAGTCAGACCCGCAAGCCCGCGGGTTTTCACGGGTACACCCCAAATATATATTTCAAGCATATTCTGAGGGCTTTTCATGGCCCGAGAAACACCCCACAATACTCAAATTACTACTCCATGCCAATTTCTTACAAAATACCACTGAATTCCGCAGAATAGTTTTTGTATGATTTTCACGTTGCACCACTAGTTGCACCGTTCAACGTTGCATCACCCCTGGCATGTGTCAATGTCATGGTCCTCTGGCTGTTGCCTCCCTACACCCTGGCCATGTGTCAATGTCATGGTCCTCTGGCTGTTGCCTCCCTACAGGGTGGTAAAGTATGTGTCAAGTATCACACAATACAGGGGTAAATATATGCCCCAGCCCCCAAGATGCCAAGGGTAGGGTCTGAATTCTCATACTCTTACACAGTGGACAAACCCTGTGGCGCAGCATGGAAGCTAGAGTAGCTGAAACCAAACACAGCCCAATTGATTGCCCTGCACATTCCATGTGCAGCCCCAGGAATCTAGGGCAGGTGCCACCAGCATGAACTGGATCAGTCACCAGTTGGCATGTGTATGGCCTGTAGGCTCGTTGGTTTACTGCCTGCACGTGTTCTGCTGGTGCGATACAGGTGCCAATGCAGATGCCATGGGGCTTGCCTGCTGTGTTACCCCTACCCTTGGGGGTAAGGATACAAAATCCCCAGGTGTTGCAATACCCTGCATGTCATGATCCGGGCGGCCACATGAGGTTTCACACCAGGTATTTCGTTTATCTCCTCCTTCCTGATACTCATGTTCTCCTTGATTGTGAGAGTATTTAGTATATAAACTCAATTGTGGGTTCTATCTCCCCTAGGGAATTGCACCGTACATATGGCTTACAGTCATACATACGGTATGTACGTATGGTGCATGTACTGGGAGCCATCTTGGTGTGTCAAGAAACCTGTATGTATATGGATATGAGTCTGTATCAAGCCATATTTCAGCGAACCCACTTGGACTTTGCTTGGGGGTACCATCTCGGTTCGGATTTGGTTTTGATGCTCTGCTGTGAGTGAATTTCAATGATATTGATCATGCCGTGACCCCACATCTGTTCCTGAAGGTGACCATACCATATACATAACATGATCCGTAATGTACCATTGGGCACGAGAAGCCCTCAGATCGTGCCCATACATATACGGATCTCCTTCTGTATTCACATATTTTGTCAGTACTGTATACGGTACATACGGTGCAATTCCCTAATCTCCCCACCCAGGGTCCCTTACTTGTCTTGGGATCTGGACTGCAGTCTAGTTTTGGTCTTCTGCAAGTTGTTGCATAAACTGCACAGCCTGGTATCTCTTGTATATGGGTGACTGTTCTGACTTGGTGGGGTATTTGGGTTCTCTGTATCCAAGCCCCAACTGGGGTCTCGCTTGCATGTTCTGGTTAGGCTGACCTAAACACCATCGCCAACACTGCAGTACTAAATTCCTGGTACCAGCTTAGGAACCAGGTCTCAAACATGCATTGTGAAATCTCGATCATTGACATGATCATAACATAAATTTTACAATTCCATTAATTTATGAAAAAAATATTTAAATATTTAACTAAATAATTCACGAATTCTAGAAATCTTCTACATCTCTTTCAAAGTATGTAGTTGTAGTCCCATTGTTCCTTTTTCTGTTCCAAAAAAAATACACATCAAGTCCATTATCCCTGGCTCAACGTGAGCCCAGTCTCTGTTTTTGTGGATCTGCTTGAACTGCCTTTGAATCTGCTTGTTAAATCTAGGACTTCGTATCCTGGGTATTGCAAGAGGTACCAGGTGTGCCCAGAGGGCCTTGGTATGTAACAGTCAGTTTGGCCCAATCATACGTTTCCAAGTGATTGCAGCAAAATAATTAATAAATAATGAATTTATTAGTTGAAGTTCACTTCCGTGCGCATGTCAAAATCACTGTCACAGGAATGAACACAAAAATCAATGCAAAGGAATAGAGAGCTTGAACTGAGAACTAGATATGTAGGTTGGTTGGGCCACTGAGTTGGCTCAAGGTAGGTAGACAGACAGTGCGGTATGGTAAGCCCTTTTAAGCGTAAACCGGCGTATACACGCCGGTGCCGTGTGAGATTGGCCAACGGCATGGAAAGATAACCGTTTTTATTCGTAATTCTCGGTTGCATGCCCTAATGGGGGTTCGTTCCACAAACATTCAATATCTGAGTATCTCGCGCATTGACATTACTGCTTATGGGTTAGCATATAAGACTTGCTTCTGCTTGGTCTTCTATCACGGCGGTCATCAAGTGGACCCCTAACCGCGAATCGCTACCAAACATCCGGGTTATCGATTCGTCTTGTTGTCCATCTGATTGTCTCGCTGATTAAACCGTTTGGGGATTTGGGAACGGCTTGGGAACGGCATCTTTTCTTTTGGTTCCAAAACCTCTTGCCTAACTCTTTTGGAAGGGTGGACCGTGGACGAGGCGCGAGGCATCGCAGCATGCCTAGCGTGCCCGGAAACCGGCCTTACTTCACTCAACAGCTATCAGCATCATAGATTCGAGGGCCAGCGAGGACCAAAGGTTTTATCCTGAGTGATATGCCATGCAGTGACTCATACGATTAGCATTACCGATGCGACCTTCGGTCGCAAAGGTCCATGCGAGCTTAAATCATGTGTAAACTACGCGACTATCCCAAGTTGGCCAACATATGCCGCCAATTTTGCTCGCGATTCGTGTACCTACCTACTACCTACCTACCGCGAGAAAAGTCGTAAAATCGTCGCCAATACTGTTGCAATAAACTATGAACAACGAAAGCAATCCATTTCAAAACACAACTCCTTCGACGAAACGATGAAGAACTGCGTCCATAACGAAACCAGCCAAGATAATCTGGCCGAGTAGTGGTGTAAGGAGGAAAAAGTCTTTGCAGTCGCTGGGGCTGTCGATGTCGGTGCGTAATAACGCCGTCAACAGAAGAACACCCGCAATCGCGACGCTAACGTAAAACGGGATGCCTTGGTTATTCAGCATGGCCCCGTAGGTCAAGAGGCCTAGGAAACCCAAAGCAGTTGCGGTGCAGATCGGGATGGTGTATTCGCGGCATAGAAGAGCGGGCGAGTTGATTCCAATCTTCATGTCGTCAATTTTATCCTATGTTGACAAAAGATTCAGCCGCGTCCAACTAGTTGGTCAAAGTCGACATACCTGGTGCTGGTAGACGGTCTCATAGGTAATCGTCCACAAGCAGGCACCGAGGTAAATCGGGACAAGGGTGCGCAGCGGAATGGTGCCGTCCAAGCTGAGGTCGCTCCAGCCCATAAAGACGCCGACTTTGAACATCAGACCCTAGCGAGGAGTAAGTTTTTCGTCGAGACTCATAAACGCCAAACACTGACCAGGGGAACGGGAGCAAAGTTTGTCCATCGCTAATATAATGGGTGAGTTATTCCGTTAACGCATGGAACGTCAATGATACCTTGCAGGTCGGGTAGATGATGTACAGCGGCCAGACGGCCATAGAAGTGTAAAGACTGCAATTTCGGTGAGCGGTTTGGACGGTTCGTCGATGGGACTCCTTACGCGTTCCTGCTCAAGGTCGTGAAGGCGAGATATACACCCAGCACTACTTGCATCCCGAAGAAAAGCCAAGCTCGTTCGAGTGATATCGCACCACGGGGAATGGCCCGGTTTCTGGTTCGTTCAACAAGGCCGTCAATGTCGTAGTCGAGGAGGTCGTCAATGGTCATGATCTGGGCGATGGTGAGTTTTTATTCTCTAAGTCTGAGCTGCAACTTACAAGGGACTTCACGCCGAAGCACAGGGGGACATATATCGCTGCGCGGAAGAGCGCAGCCTGCGCCGACAATTCGGGTTGAGCGTGATATACCATTGCAATGGACCACGCTGAAGAGGCAAAAATTGAAACGAGGTCGCAGATAGATTATCGTCAATCCTTACCGGTGGGAAGCCAGACGACCCAGAAACCGATATTGTTGTGCAGCCTGCAGAGCTCCCAGCAAGCCTGAAGTTCCTTCCTCGTCGGCAACGCGACCAAGCTCGCAGCGGTGGCAGCAAAACCGTTGCTCGTCTTGGTGTTCAGCAGCGAAGTCATTTCGTCCATATTCAGGTTGGTGAGTGGGACTGCAGCAATCGGGCGTTATATCTTGATTATTTATCGGTTTGCATTTCGATTTCCAGAACGATCCATAAGAGGCCTTTCTGAGACACACCACCCCAATCTATCTCAATTGGTCGATCGTATAGACTCCAGCGCATCAGCCTCGAGGCAGCCTTGAAGGTTCAAGGACTCATCGCCAATCACGTCTCCGTTAGTCTCCGTCATACGCTTCTGTCCGACCAAAAACAGTCAAGCGGCCATGCGGTCCCTAATTCCACGGCGACTCAAGACGACGGAGAGTATTCGCGGATGTTGTGCAATTGTACCTGTATACCTCACTATGTGGAATTGCCGTCTAGGGGTTGCAACGATATGCTTGAATTAGGAAATGGACTTGTGTTCAAAGCGACAACTCCGATCAATCTTTTCCGGACCAGCGAACCGAAAACGCAAAGAATCAATGGGAGACATAATCGTCGTCGATCAGCGTACCTTCCAGGAACAGCCTTCGATATACGCAGTCTCAGATGCCTCTCAAGGACTGAGTCCACGGCAGCCAGTCCACAGCGAAATAAGGCCAAGGGAAACCAATCCCTTGGCCTTATTTCGGAGTACAAATCTAACTGGGGCGTGATGCTCGGATGGAGTTTAACGCTTCTTGTTCTTGTCAAGTTTGTCTTACCGAATGTGACGAAGACAGTAATCGATCATCATTTGCAGCCTGAGATCTGGAACTGGGAGCGCATCATGGGCCGCCAAATGTAGATATCCGTCTATCGGATCACCTAATTGGTCGGGGAGAGGATTGAAAATGGGATGAATGTGCCGATTCGAAAGAGTTCGACCGCCGCCCACTCAGCTATGTCGCTCTTCAAGTTACCGTTCATTGTGGGAGCGACGCTGGGTTTACATGCAGCTTCGACAGCCCCGAATCCTCCTCCTGCTCCGGCAGAGAAACGCATAGAGCCGACCAAGTTGGAGTTCATGCTTACCTCCCCGCTGTTCCGTAATGCGCAGAAGGTGAGCGTCGAGTAATGGACCCTAAACTGAAAAAACAACTCACCTGATGCCTGCGCAGGCCGTCTACTGGTCCGCTGCATTAGCAGAGGTCGCGATTATAGGTGGAGAACTGAGTTCTTCATCGCTGTTATCGGAAAATATCATCTCGGCGCTTTCCTTTGGCGGCGCCGCCAATTCCGTGCGCATCACTCCGGTCCTGGCGTTGGGATCCGCTCTTGTCGTCAGTGGAGCACTCCTTCGAATCCATTGCTATAGCGCCCTGGGCAAGCACTTCACGTTCGAAACGGCGATCTCCAAGAACCACACCTTGGTCAAGACGGGCCCGTACAGCCACGTCCGTCATCCCAGTTACACCGGCGCCGTGCTCGCATACCTTGGGCTGCTCTGTTATTATGGAAGCCCAGGTTCGTGGTTCATGGAGTGCGTTTTTCGGGGTTCGACATTAGGCAAGGTGTTCGGCATATCGTATGCGCTCATGATGTCTCTTGTTGTCACCGGATTGCTCTCGAGGATTACCAAGGAAGACGAGGGGCTAAAGCGTGAATTCGGGCCAGATTGGGTCGAGTACGCTGCCAGAGTGCCGTATGTGTTGATTCCAGGCGTATATTAGGTCGGCGTATATTAGTCGGCCAATTGTAGTGTAACGAGTTTGACGTACTTATGAATTTTTAACGAATACGATTTTTAACATAAATTCTGCTAATTGAAAAGTTTTGAAAGAAGCCAATTCAATCCGTTCCAAAAATCTTTGGGAAGACAATGGCCTCGTTTTTTCGCATGGCGGATGTGATCAAGCACAAGGACTGTATCACGTGCAACGCGCGCAGTTTTGTCCGCCGCTAACATCTTCACATTTCAACAATCCACCTACCAACAAGGGACCAAAGTTGAACGTTGATCTCATGCACCAGGCCTCAGGCAGCCTCTGTAGGTCAACTCGGCCTAGTTCAAGCCTAATTCGAGAAAGATTACCCAGGATGAACGAAACGTTTGCGAATCTCCATAAATTTTTAATTTGGACCGTCGAACTTAGGGCTTCGCTGCCTTCGTCGACCGCCCGGCTACCCTGTGACCGTAAATCCTGACAAATTCGCCCTGAAATAGGGATTAGCTGGAAGAGGCTTTTGACCCTAAAAATCCGGGATCTTTTTTCGCTAAGTCGCTTAGGAGGAGCAAGCGAACCGTCGGCAATGATTGATCAGTGGATAAAGCAAGATAAAGTCAGCATGTAATTGATTTGCCGCTAGCAAAAGCGCGCCGATCTACACTCAGGAGCTAGTCGGACCTTGTTTCTTCCCTTTCCTGGAGAACATCTAGGCCCTCAAGTCGCGCGCGACAGGCACAGTATCTGTCCCCGCGTCCCTCACTTTCGTCACCTGAAACAAAGTTAAAAGACGCTTCAGAAAGTCTTGAAAATTTCGTTCCGCGGATGTATTTTCCCCAAGCTCCATTGGCAATCGATGTCTTGATTGTGGGCGGAGGTAAGTGATTCTAAACTGATCGAATACTTGTGGGCCTTTATTGCATATATCAAGGAATCGGTGGTCTTGCCTGCGCATATGCTCTAGCCAGAAGTGGTCACCGTGTTCGGGTCCTCGAAAAAAGCAAGGGCCCCCAGGTTCGTCTGAATCTTACCCAACATTTGTCGAATTCTGAGACTTAACAGCGTGGGGCTGGTGTACGGATGCCCCCAAATCTCACGAAAATTCTCGTCGAATGGGGCCTCGGGGAGGAGATCAAGAAATGCCAGACCTGTCGAAAGACGACTTTTATGTCGTGTGAGTCCCTCCAGATTTTTCTCCTTCAAGGCTGACACTTTGTTCCCCAACAGTAGAAAATGGCGACGTTCTCGGCTACCTCGAGTGGAAAGAGGACGTGCTGCGGGAAACGGGAGGAAACTTTCTGCTAATCCATGTACGTGATATTCCAAAACTTTGTGTTATTTACGCGTTTTACTTGGCCGCCAGTACGACGATCTACACCAGATGCTTTACCGCCTGGCACTATCCGTTGGTGCTGTGGTCACCTTCAATGCGACAGTGACGGCTGCAGAGTCAACAACTACCCCATCCGTACACCTGGCAAATGGGACTACACTAACCGCGGACCTAATAATTGGAGCAGACGGCGCGAAAAGCATAATTAGAGAGATCGTGACCGAGATGGAGGACAGTGCGACGGACAGTGGATATACCTTTTATACGTGCGTCGTATGTTGTGATATTTCGACAGCCAGCATTGACGCTTTGCCTCTTAGGGCAATTGTTCCCATCGAGCGGATGGTTCACGATCCAGAGTTGGCCAAATGGGCTCACGTTCCACAAGTAAGTCACGAAAATTATGGCGTATAAATTCTCACCTTTCGGAAAGTGGCCTATTTGGATGGGGGAAAATCGCTGCGCGTTGGGTGAGTGCTTCGATGTATTTAGCCATCTCCTCCCAAGTTAATTTCACACCAGGCTTCCCTGTTGTACGTACTCAATACCGGGTCGTTTCTTGAAGCCAGCCGTTGACTGCATGGAAGGGAAACAATTACTCCTTTTCGATATACTGGCCTGATGAGGAGGTTGAAGTCGATGCGCCGGAAGCGTGGGACGTCTATTGTTCAACCGGCATATTGGACTTGTCCCCGTACGACGAGCGGTGCGTTGAGTAGCTCCCGCGGGATCCGTCGCTGAAATCATATCCAAAGTGTCCGTCGTCTCTTTAATATGGTTCCTACCGCTCAGCGAGCCAAATACGTCGTCCGCGACCGCGTCGAGGAGTGGGTCGACCACAGCGGGCGGATGCTGCTTATTGGCGAGGCCGCACATCCCTTATTGGTACGTGCAAAAATGTAACCCCGCGCCGCCATGCTCACGCGTTTTCAGCCATGCAGCACGCACGGCGCCAGCATGGCCGTCGAAGACGCCGAGACACTCGGGGTCCTCATGTCGCGCCTGCGCACCCTGGAACAGATCCCCCAGCTGACTGAGGGTTTCCAGGAGGTGCGTCAGAAGCGGTGTGACTTTATCCACCACGGCGAGTTGAGCAACGCGTCGCTGACTACGATGCCTGCGGGGGAGATCCGCGACATGCGGGATGCGGGGCTGCGCGAGTCGTTGAAAACGGGGGTAGAGCACTGGGACGACGGTGCACTCAGGGACCAGTGGGAGCAGATCGGGGAAGGGTTCGCGTATCACGCACGGGAGGCGTCTGAGGACTGGTGGGTGAAGTGGGGGTCGCTTGGCGAAGCCGCGAACGCTGGCTCCGCGCAGAGGTTTGTATTCAAAATTGCTTCTTCGACGACCACATAATGATAAAAACAGGGCTGGGGGATTGTACTAGCCCTCGCTTTCTTTAACAGACTCTTTTGGTTCACTGCAGTTGTAAAACTTCAACTCATTATGATGTGTTTATGGGACCCTCAGCTCTGACAGCTCTTCCGAGAGAGGAAACTTCCGAAAAGCGTGGAGAAGAAATCGAAAACGGAATTTCGATTGACAAGTACTTATATTGTGTCTTCACCAAAAATCGTTTTCAAGTTAATCGCAAACTCATGATCAATATACCGTTCATGTGGTCTCGTTGCCCAGTCTCCTACCCAGCCGCACTTCCGGGGTTGGGGAAGACAGAGCAGCAGAACCACAAAGTGAAATCACTGTTATAGGGTACGTCGTAATACAAAATCACAAATTACCCTTAGCCGAGACAACTGCTTCCGAACTTCAAAGGCCCCAACCGTGGAGGGTTGGGGTCTTGAAGTTCGGAAGCTATTATGTCGGCTATCATGAATCTGTCGTGTCGTATTACTACTACTCATAAAGCAGAGAATCAGCTTTGTGATACCGCTACTCTGTCTTCCCCAACCCCGTAACGTGCGGGTGGGTAGGAGCCTGCTCGTTGCCACACGTTCTTCAGAAGTCTCCTTTCGTTCAACGTTGCCAGAAGTTCTGCAGAGCAAATTGAAAAATGATGCTTGACCCATACGTCTTAGTCTAGCCATACCAAACGTTTGGATCCGAGGTTATCCGTCCATCTCTACGGGCCCCGGCTGTTTCTTAACGGGACCGCGCCGGGATATACCTATCTACCTACCTACCATGCACAAATCTTCGAAGTTGTTGTCGCGTTGATGGCCCGACTTAGGCTGCCAGTGGTAGTATCGTAAAGATTTGTGTACATGAAAACAAGAAGTCATAGTAATGTATAGCGTGCGCCATATTCCTAAAACATATCATACTGCATGAACGTAGCGTAGGGGGAAAAGAGGCCCAAAAAATACAGATACAGAATTTCGGAGCAGAGTAGAAAATACAATGAGGGGAACACAGCGTCCCCCCTCTAATGATGAGATAGCAGAAGATAGCAGCGGACAAGATAGTGGATGCAGGCGCTACGGCTGCGCACCCATCCCGAGCCCAAGCCGGCGCCGGAGCTCCTGCACGCCCGCCTGGCCGAGCCCGACGACGTCCCGGCACGCCTCGGGGTGCGCCTCCTCGCAGTGCGTGCGGAGCATGTCCCACGACGCACCGGGGAGGAACGCTGTGACCGGCGCGGGGCGCGGTCCAAAGAAAGTCTTGGTGCTGTCCGAGGTAGCAAGTCTAGAACGTCGAGGTGAGTGAGGGACGAGAGAGGGAGGAAAAGTGAGGGACGTACAGACAGACGCGGCAGACGAGCTTGCCGTTCGTGGGGAGGTACATAATGTCGACGCATTCGAGATGGAGGCGCACTCTTGCAGGCGACACGGGCGGCGGCGGAGTAGGACGCTGCGAACTGGTCTCGGCCTCGGCCTCTGCAGGGGAAGAACTGGACGCAGCTCTCGAAGACGGCTGGGACTTCGATTTGGAAGAATAGGTGGCGTCCGCCTCGGCCGAGTCGGAGGAGTCGGAGTCAGACTCGGACTCGAGATCCATGTCACATTCACCAAACCCCGGCACGGCGGGAGGGCACGTCTCCCGCTCCTTGGTCACGGTCGCCGTCTTCTCGCCGTACGCAGTCGCTGACGCACGCTCGGGCGACGCACTCACGCGGCGCTTCTTCGACGGTCGGGGGAGCGGATCACAGGAGACAGTCAGGTCAAAGCCCGTCCTGTCCTCGGGACCGGGGCTGTGGCTGGGGCTGCGGTGTGCGGCCAGCACGAAGGGACTCATCAGGCGTGGCGGGGGCGAACCTATGGGCAACTGAGGAGGCGACACCGGCGACGGGGGATACATCAGGCCCGTCGTTTCCGCGTCCGCGTCCTCCTTCTCGACCTCTGAACGCGTACGCTTCGTCGCACACGCTTGCTGGTCAAGCAGCAGGCGGAGCTTCTCCTCCGCGACGTCGCGCTCGCGCGTCAGGCGCGCGCATGTATTGCGGATCGCGGCCGTCTGGTGCTGCTCGCGCTGCACGGCGCGCGCGCACGCGGCGCGGAGGCCAGTGAACTCCGTTTGGATACGAGACGCGTACGCGCGGAAGGTGGTGTCCAGGAATGTCTTCACGGGGCCCGCAATAGCGGACGCTGCGGGTGGCCGCGCATGGAGCTGCACCTGCAGGCGATTGTGGTTCTGTTGGAGACGCTCGTGGATGAGGCGCGCGTTTGCTTGGGCCAGAGACTGGGTATGTGGTGTCACGGAGCTCTGCTCGGAACGGCGCAGGGGGATGTGGTGTCGGCGTAGATTTCCATTGACCTGATTATTTTTTGGAGATAATGGGGGGCGGGCTGTGCGTCGCGGCGGAGTGGCTGGAGACTGTCGGGCACATAAGAATTCGTCTTATTAAATTATAGATGGGATATACCTGAGACGAGGCGGAACGTTGGACATTAACGGAACGATTCATTAATAATGTACCGAGAGGTCGAGGAGTAGCACAGGTCTAACCAACCAGCGGTTATATCGGCGGAGGATGCGAGACGCGGGGATTCGAGTGGACCCACAGAGATCCAAGCGAGTCTTAATAGGATAGAACTAATTGTTGCAAAGACAAAAAGACAATAGTCTGTTGGTGTCACTTCGTCACAGCCCCAGTCACAGAATTGCTAGACAAAAAGGACGGGCCAGTCGAGCAAGTTATGTGGGAACGCCGCATACCAGGACAATTAGCGCTCCGGAGTCATCGTCTTCGCACACGGCATGAGGCTATTTCGAGGAAGCTGTAAGGAGTCGCATCAAATTCCAATCGGGACTGGTAATCCGCGAACAACAAAGTTCAGCTCGGCGCGCTCGCAGCCGAAGGATTTGCGCAATTGTGGATTGAATTCTTCAAGAGCCGCACATTCTCCATGCCATTGTCAAATTCTATCCATTACGTTGAGCGTGGAGGAAGGAGGAAGCTACACTTGGAATATCCGAGCCCAAGCAGCGGAGAGCCTGGGAGACAAAAAGCCAAGCAGATAGACAGATTGCGTTTATGTATGAGACAGAATGTGAATCGTTGTAGAGACTAGAAGCTCGAGGAAATACTCGTAAATCGCTGGGGACTCGCGGGGAGCCTGGTAGCGAAACGTTTCTTGCCACTGGTCCAGATTTCAGCATTAGATGAGACCCGGGATAAATGGCTCCAGATTATCGGTCTTACTCCCAAATCTTGTATTCTTCACCTGGCAAATTTGGAAGACGAGCAGGAAAGCAAAAGACAGTAACCTAATCAGGCAAGAGGACCGCGATTCGCTAAGCGAGCCCATTATCAACAGCACGTGCCACAGGGCACCTTCCATATCGGGTTGTTGCCGACACAAACAAAGCGCCGCATCGACCACCACTGCGACGCGTCCCGCCCGACGTGCGACGCGCCCACGCGCTCGTCGGCACTCCTACGGATTGATAGGGAGTAGCCACCACGCTTGCTAGTCAAGGAAATCCTCCCAACCAAGCCAGCAACTCGCAGCGCAGCAACCAATTTCACTGGAAGTACAACTTCCAACAGCATCTCGAGGACAGACACCCTCAATGGAGACTAATTCTATCCCACGACTTCCTTTCCGCCATTCAGATCAGCTCTGCTGAGCAACAGGCCCTCGGAATTCCCCACGACGACGTCATTGACATTCCGGCGACCAATCCCTCCTTTCCTCCTCCGAGTCGCGGCCAGAAGCGGCCCGCATCGAGCCCTCCGAGTTCGCCCAGCCGCAGAGCCAACAAGGAGAACGAAGGGATACCCGCATCGAACTCCCTCGACTCACACGCAGTACACCCGCCAAAGATTCGGAAGGTCATTTTGAAGTTACCACTCACCCCAGCCCTCCAGAAAAATTATCGTGTAAAGTAGAAGATATAAAGATGACATGTAAATATTTTTGTACTTTTCTGCTCAATGCACGGCGCATACAATCCGAGTGAACTCGTCGCGGCTTCCCGTGTGAGAGCGACCCGATATGGAAGGTGCCCTGTGGCACGTGCTGTTGATAGTGGGCTCGCTTAGCGAATCGCGGTCCTCTTGTAATCAGGGGATGCTCTTGTCAAACATGGCCAAATGTCATCCCTCTTCAGTGTTTCACAACCTCCATGGCAGAAACGCGGACGGAATGCCTCTCATGTCGTATAACGGGCACCGCGACGTTTACGGGTCTAGGAATTTACGCGTTATGGATGTCTCGTGAAGCTGCACCAGGGAGCCGTGGATCCAAAAAACTGGTGGCTATTTTCGGTGTTGGTACGCTATTCTTGCTTTCTTTCTTGGTCTTATTACGAGTTTCCGTTCGTTAGCGATGCTTGTGGGGGGTGCATTGCGTTGGAGGCAGACCGGAGACTCTCCACAACCCGCATCGTCGAAAACCTAATCAAAAACGATATTCCAGACCGTTGTACTCGATAGATTCGTTGGCTTATTTCTCTTTTAATGGTGACTGGCCTCCTCGTCCCCGAGGGCTTCAACGTACTCCTTATCCTGTAAAGATCTACTTCCGCTCACCATCCGCCTTCTACCGATTTCTTCTCGTTCTCATTCATTTCGATGCTAGAAAATTCCCCGTCCGAGGATGGCGCCTTACTATATGTACTCTGGCGCAATTTCGCTGAGGTCTGATGCCACCTCCTCGAGGTACGGCAAGAGGGGCGGCAAAGGGGCGGTAATAATCAGTTGCGTCCAGGGCACGCGGCGTGTGGGAACATGATCGCGAAGAGCAGATAAACACTAACTCCGCTACTTCAATGTGTCCAATTGAAGCCCGCTGAGCTTAATCGGGCCCGGACGAGTCTGCAGCGGTTGGTTCTGTATTCGCTATGGAGGTGAGGGTGAAGTGTTTCAGTTGAACTCCTCAAGTGCTGAACACATGCAGCCCGACAAACATCCACTCCAAATCCCGACGTCGGTGCTAGAATTCCATCGCTCGACCGGTGGAGGCCTTGGCGGGGGCCTACACTTCCGATACGACCTGGCTGCGGTGACTGCTGCGGCCGCGGCGAGCAACACGGACGAGGTGGTCACGAAGCTGCGGGAAGACGGCGCGCGGTTAGAGCGCAAGCTCGCGCGCGCGCAGGCGGAGGGGCAGCGGCTCCGGGAAGAGCTTGGACAGGCGCATCGCGAGGGCCAACGCATGGCAAAGGACCTCAGTGTAGCGCAGGCACACACTGCGCACCAAGCCTCTGTTGCGCAGAAGGCCCGTGAGGCACACTCGCAGGCGGAAGAGCATCTCAGGGCTGTACACAACGCCAATAAAAGCTTGCAGACGGAGCTGGAGGTCGCTCGGCAGGCGCTGGAAAAGGAGCGTGCACGCACAGTGGCCGCCGTGTCGTCTATTGCGCGTTTGAGGGGAGAGCGGGATATCTTGCGGCATGAACTGAAGCGGGTGAGGGATTACCGATTGTTTTCTTGGATATGACTGATAATGTGCGTAGACATCCGGGCCTACACTCTCTGCGACAACGAGCAGGATGAACTCCACCTCTACTCCATCCGCTTCCACGAGTAGGGTGAAGATCGAGGATGAAGACGTGCCCATGGACGGGATCGAAGTTACGATGAACCGAGTGACATTAGAGCGCCCAGTGTCCTCTTCCTCTGGACCGTCTCCGCCCTCTTCACGGGCCGTATCCTCTTCTGTGCCGTCTCCACTCGTTGTTCTACGTCCACCTCTACTTGCTTCACCTTCAGTACGGTCCTCTTCCCTTGCTTCCCCCTCACTGGTCTTACCTCCGCTCGCTTCCCCTTCACTTGCCTCGCCTTCACTCGCTTCCCCGCTACTCGTCTTACCTCCACTCGCTTCCCCTCCACTTATCTCTCCTCTCGCTTCTCCTCCGCTGGTCTCGCCTTCAGCTTTCTCACCTTCCCGACTTCCGGCCCCTCCACTGCGCGGACGCTCCCCCCTTACTTCCGCGTCGCATGTTTACCGTCCCACCACCACCTCTTCTGTCGCCCGTCCATCTCTAGCCAAGATTATGGCGCCTAGGTCCGCACCTAATATTTGGAGCTCCCGTGACAGGTCCTCCACGTCGACTGCTCGCCCACCCCCACCGACGTCAGCGAGTCCGAGTCTCTCGCGCATCCCGGCCAACGTGGTGGCCAGCGGAAGCGCACCGCTGTCCCCGCCGCCGGCCCTCAAACGCAAACGCAGCCGCGAGACGGAATCAGACGCGGACGATGATGATATTTTACTCGTCGCCAGCCCCGTGCGCCCCCGAGCGTCGTCCGCCCCGCGCGCCACAGACCCTTCGCAGACGCCCCCCGACGATACCCCGCCGGCGAAGAGCAAGAACAAGCTGGGGATCAGCCACCTGCCGCTCTTGTACGATACGCGCGGGAACACCATGTATTGCCGGTCGTGCGCGTGGGTCCTCCCTCCCACCTATTTTTCCAATGTGCTGACGGTCCGCGGCTTAGACGCTCGTTTCCAGCGACGGCCGCGTGGGCGGACCTGGTGGGGCACTCGCAGGGCGCACACGCAGACGCGTGCGCAGAGCTGGAGGCGCTGCGCCCGGCGCAGGTCGTGGAGCAGAGTCAGCGGCTGCAGGGCCTGCATCGGGGGAACGGGACTGGGACTGGGAAGAAAAGGAAGAAGTAGTTTTCCATGGTCCGCTTTTTGTTCGCGCTTTTTTCATGCTATCGTTGCGCTATCGTCGACATTTGTAGCTCTTGCATCTCATGTTACTGGGTATGGCCCGGCACTGTATCATCTACGCGTTTGTACAACAGTTAATTTTTGTTTTAATAGAGGCCAGAATTCTGAACAAGAGCTATTTTGGGAATCTTAATGCGTGTTGGCTGTCAAGCTTGTCAAGTTTTGTATGCTTGAGAAATTTTTATCTAAACGAGAACGCGACGTCAGCTGGTTGAAGTGCGACACGGAGGGTAAGTTCCTGACGCTTCCTGCCCGCACCTCCATGTCATTTGCTCTAGATGGCGCGAATATCTACGGCGGGCAGTTCAACAACGTCGGCGGGAATTTTAATTGGATGCAGATGACTTCACTCGAGGATGGCCTTCATTCCATGGAATCTGGCGATCCTGGGCCTCGCCGGTTCAATACACGTCGGACTGCTGGAGATCGAACGCCATCTAGCAGATTCACGCCATATCGTAGGTGATTTAACCCCTTATTGAGCTTGTGTTGATAGGTGCAAGCTCTGCCGCGAAGATATGATATTGCCCAGGATCAAGAAAATCCTGGACGTGCACCTCTTCTTTCACTGTCTGTTGTTCCGCACATAGATAAGGATGTCCCAGTCAGCCAAGTAATCGTTCACGACCGTCCATTCATCGGCACCTCTCCGCCTCCAATCCCGTACAATACCCGCCCCAAAAATCGGGAGCGGCCGTGTATGCAGGTCTTCAACGCAGTCCAAGGACATCTAAATCACTATGAAGTTAATGGAAATTTTCAGCAGACGACAGAGAACACTGGTGGGTATCTGATCTGCGTTCTGCTTAGCACTTCATAATTATTTAATTATTTCGTAGGCTTGCAAATTCTGTCCCGGTTCATAACACCTGAAGCTCTGTACAACTCGGCGGACCGCTATCAGCACCGCGAATGCCATCCCGGGACGCGCACCTCTGTTCTCAAGATGTTGGACGAATGGTCGCGGTGCCTTTCCTCGCAGACTATCTTCTGGCTCTTTGGATCTGCGGGAACCGGCAAGTCCACGATCGCACAGACGTTCGTGGCTCGGTGTGAGGCGGAGCAGCGGCTGGGCGCCAGTTTCTTTTTCTCGCGCCGGCATTCGACGCGCCGGCATGGCCAGCAGCTATTCGTTACGCTGGGCTATCAGCTTGCTTATGCGGTCCCGCACTTGAAGGACCTCGTGAGCGACGCTGTACAGCGGGATCCTCTCATCGGCGCGAAGGGAATGCGGTCACAGCTTGAGGCTCTCATAATTCTTCCGTATCAGCGATTAACACCTGCTCAACAACCTCACAGAGTCATCGTCATCATAGATGGGCTGGATGAGTGCAGCGACCACCGTGTGCAAAGCGAAATCATCGATCTCATGTCCTCGGTGACTTTACGGCGACTTCCGCTTCGCATTCTCATTGCGAGTAGACCCGAAGCGCATATCCAGAACACATTCGCACCCTTGTGGTTACAGGGAATATGCCGCCGTTTTGGGCTGGATGCGTCCATACAAAAATTTCAGGACGTCCGAACCTTTCTATGCCACGAATTTCGGCGAATCCGCGCTGAATACGAGACGATGGCCGACGTTCTTGAGGCCTGGCCGTCAAATACCGTCCTCGAAAATTTGGTCCAGAAGTCTTCGGGCCAGTTTATCTACGCTTCCACGATTATAAAATTCGTGGGGGACGAGTACACGCGGCCAACCGAGCGGCTCGATATCTTACTTGGTTTGACACCGGTTTTGAACAACTCGCCGTTCGCAGAACTAGACCAGCTGTATACTCGCATTTTAGCGGATATTCCAAACTCGGCCAGTTTACTATGCATCCTCGGAGTTGTGCTACTCTTCCCGCAATTTATGGGTGACGGAAAGGTGTCCCAACGCCGGGTCGAGATACTGTTAGATCTCCGACCAGGCGATGCGCGCCTGGCTTTGCGTGGGATGCATCCGCTCATGGAAATTCCCTCAAGCTCCGATGAGGAGGTGAAGATATTACATGCCTCCTTTCCGGATTTCGTGTTCAATTCTAGCCGCTCGGGGCCATTTCATATCGACCGCAGTGCATTCTACACAAATATTTCTTCCGTCGTTCTGGGACCGCTCTCAAAGCCTTGTGGTCGGAGTTCCCTACCGGAAGCGACTGATTGGCCACTCCTTGCGCTCCGGGTCTTGCTTTAACCTGTACTTGTGGTACTTCGGTTTGTTGTCCGTCTCGTGTCCGAAGACGGAAGAAGAGTTCTTTCTCGGCTTGTGAAAGCCTTAGGAATTTAGGTGGGGAAATACAAGATGCCATTCTCGAATAATACGCTAGGTTTTTATACTCTTTGCCCAGCCACCGGCGCATCGTCCTGACATGCGTTCTTCATTCTAGACACAGCCCTCAGCCCACAAGGTAGCTCCTACCCCCTTTAGGCCTGAAGGAGTCCGCTTTCCTCCTCTCCTTTGCTGTTGAAGCGCCCTTTGATGGAGGTACTCCTATAACGTTGCCGTCTGCCTGGTCGAGCTCCTCTCATGTCGTTGACCCCGTTTCTCCTTTGTCCTGTTACTTTTCCTCGAGTTGGATAGCTCCTTTCCAGTGCGGAGACCCTTTTTCAGCGCCGTTCTTGAGTCGGTCGAATTCTTTCACTGCGGAATTCGTCCTCTTGTTGCGCTGATACCGTTCTCGCTCTGTTTGACCCATTCCTTCTTGTCGGAATTCCTTCCCTCGTCATATTGATACCATTCTTGACTTGGTTGGCCTATTCCTCCTGGACGGAATTCCTTCCCTCGTCATATTGATACCATTCTTGACTTGGTTGGCCTATTCCTCCTGGACGGAGTTCGTCTCCTCGTTGTATTGATACCATTCTTGACTTGGTTGGCCTATTCCTCCTGGACGGAGTTCGTCTCCTCGTCATATTGATACCATTCTTGACCTGGTTGTCCTATTTCTCCTTGACGGAGTTCGTCTCCTCGTCATATTGATACCATTCTTGACCTGGTTGGTCTATTCCTCCTGGACGGAGTTCGTCTCCTCGCCATATTGATACCATTCTTGACTTGGCTGTCCTACTCCTCCTTGACGGCCGTTCTTCAAGCTCCATATCCATACCCTACTCGTCCTATAACCAGTTTATATCACGTTCGGTGCCTGGCTCAGCTTTGCCGGCGAGGCGAAGCAGAATGAGGCGAAGCGGAGGGAGGCGAGGCGGAGGGGAGCGCGAGGTGGAGGGGAAGCGCGAGGCAGAGGAGGAAGCGCGAGGCGGAGTAGGAAGCTCGAGGCAGCGAGCGGGCGCGCGGGAAACGGCGAGCGGGTGTGGGCGTGCGGAAAACAGCGAGCGGGCGTCGCAGCGGAAATGGCGTGGGCGAGCGGGCATGCGCAGTGAGTGGTCGTGCGGGGAACAGCGAGCGCGCAGCGGAAAGCGAGCGGGCGCGGGCATGTGGGAAATGGCGAGCAGGCGAGCGCGCAGCGGAAATTGAGTAGCCATGCGAAGGGCGCTCGTGCAAATGAAGTGTGACGGTGTAGCGCCGGGCACGGGGACGCGAGAACAGGGAATTCTGTGCAAGCAGAGCATTGTGCGGTCTCGTATGGAAGTGCGGATTTGCCAGTGACACCTTTACCAACGCTTATGTTGCTGTGTCTTATTGAGAGTTCCGCTGGCGTTTTTATCCCACAATCCTTTATGTCCATTTCGAAGGTGTCCGATTTGAAGTTATGCTCCGCCATCCGTCCGTACTATTGTTTCAGTCTCCTCTTTTCTCCTTGTTGCGCATTTGGGCGGTTGCCAGAGTCGACACACAGTGGAGGCTCACACCGCTCTTCAGGGTATGCCAACTACAAAAACCAAGGTCTCCAGGGTTGCATCTGGCAGAACATCGACCTGCTGCCCTTGGATTGTCTGTTGCTGTACAGACTGCGACAGAATAGTGTCTCAAGCATCACGCCAGTCTCCACTCGAGTTGTATACCTCCCTGCCCACTCATATTGAATGGAACGGGTATCAACCTTCCTCACAGCTCTCAAGCAGCTGACTCTGTTTGCTAGAGCTTGCAAATGGAAAGAAGAAGACAATTTGTAGAGGATTTAGTAGGGAACGGACTTGGGGAAAGGATGGAACCGCAGACGGTAGCAGAGTCATTGAGAACAAGTTTAGGGCCTCCCAGCACATGAAGCACCCTAGGAAGAGGTCGGAGGACCAAGGGTAGCTGTATAAAAAAGAACCAAGAACAGCCCCATAGTGTTTATAACAACGGAAAACCACATCACATCTGAACAGTTGTCCGCTTCTCAACAGGATTGTAGAACAGGTCCTGTTACAAAATTCAGGGAAGGCTAGACTTTTGGGCAGATTCTCCTCCATACTTTAGAATAGCAAACCGTACAACCAGATATTCTCTGGGACATATCAAAATCCTCTAAATAAACCACACACATTTTGCTGCTATCACTAGTCTTGCACAGTGACACCATTATCTCCCCCAAGGACGAACACTCTCTACTTGCCCTTACCACCACCACCTATCAGCACCTAGCAGAGGTGCAGTCAACATCACACTGACCACCTGAAACCTTTTGTTTCGGGAATAGTTTCAGGAGCACCTGCTCTGTTCCTGACTTTAGGTTTCAAGAACATTATCAGGGCCTCTGAAAGTTCGGATTTTCCAGAGTGATAGGATCTTTGTTATTTAACTCCTTGTTTCAGATGTGTTGCCCATTAATCCCAGCCAAGTCCAGGTGCAATTGAATTATTAAGTCAACAAGTAATGTCCCCCAAAAAGGACCTTCAGATTTAGGAAGGGTTGAGTCTTAGCTCTGTGTAGAGCCCCAAAACTCCCCAATCTGTCAAGTGGTTGTTGAGATATGCTCAAATCACTCCAGACTAGGTTGGACTTAGTTCTAAGTCATGTAGATCATGATGTGATTGCATGCACTGCCAGAATTAGACAAATCAACCACAACAAAATGAGTTATTCAATTCACAATTCTGCTCATGCCCATTGCATTTTGAATTCCTAAAGTGGATATTTAAGTTCCCTTATTATTTGCAGGCCCCACAGTCATGTTAATCAAGTAGATCAATCATGATATTTAAACCAGTATGTGTAGTTTCTGGCAAGTGGATCTCAGATAGACTCGCAATGGTCTATGGTGGGTAATGCCTTGATTAACCATTTGGGGCTCATGTCAATCCTCAGATGTGTGTCATGTACACCATGTTATGAAATCACTGATGTTTCAATTGTGGTTCATTTCACGGCTCATCAATGTTCATCTATGTTTGTCTATATGGGTCAAAGTGTGTTGATCACCATAGGCAAGGGGACATTGGCACAGCATTGCCTATATCATATAGACATACTTCACCTATCACTGGCTAAGTTTGTCTGCAGCTGTAGACACAACTCACCCTCAAACTTCCAATTAGCATCTATGTCAGCCTTTAAAATCATTTCTTTGCTCTTTTCCCACCTTTTGGGGAAAGAGCACAAAGAAAGCCAAGGAGATGGTAATATATGACACATAGAGTGATTGCTAGGCTGAAATTTTTGGTGTTTTTGAGCCTATTTGGGCCCAAAAATCTCAATGTCCTATAGCCCCGATCCAGTAGCTAGCATGTTTTGGATTTTTCAGTGGAAAAATTGGTGAAAAATGTCCATTATTTTTCACACTTTTTTCACTGAAAAAGCAAGTGAAAAACTTAAAATTTTTACAGCACTTTTTGGTTTGTTTCAAATTTTTCACCTTGAAAACAAAAAAAGTGGTGAAAACATTATAAGTTTTTCACTTACAGTATATACCCGTTACATGAGCCAGACCCGTTACTTGAGCCGAGCTGAAAAGACATATTCTGCATGATACCTGGGCACAATGCCTGTTCTAGGGTATGAGATTACATTTATAAGGAATATCTAGCTCAAAATATGAGTGGAGAACGGCAAGACAATCGGCCAAAAGTTTTTTTTCTGCCTATTTGTTTGGCGGTGTTTCTTCATTTCGTTACTTGAGCCAAACCAAATTTATTGTATCTTGCGCAATTCTATCCCGATTGGGCTAAATCTTGGACAGTAAATAGTCATAAATGTAGAAACCTAGGGTCTATGAGAAGTTTGGGTCTGAAACTCGACCAATAACGGTAGGCATGCAAATCAAATTCTGATGGCTCAAGTACCGGGTATATACTGTATGTTTTCAGTGAAAAAAGTGGAAAAAAATAATGGCCAATTTATTCACTGAAAAACTTGAAATCTCAACCAGTGTAGGTGGTTTCTATGCCCGAAGATTTGCAGACATTAAAAACAATCAGCATTGGTAAATTTTATATACCACATTGGTCTACATCCAGCTATGTTGGTCTATGTTAGTCCACTGCAGTAGACCAATATAGGCAGACGTAGACCAATGTAGACTGACATACCAATGGTGTTGTAAGCAGGTCTGAGCTGCATTCTAGACCGCTACACCAAAAGGTAGATAATTGATTAGATAGTACTAATCAATCACGCGGCTATATAAGGACTTCGGGATGTGTCGTAATCAGCATGATTACACCCTTCCCCTCTCTGAAGAACTGTATCCCTTCCCTGTGTTCCCGATGGTAACAGAGACTGTGTGGGTTTCTTCAGTGGTTCCAGGTCTTATAAATCAACCCCAAGGTTTCGATCCTTGCTGCTGGCTCTCGAGGTCACGTGATCAGTAGTCCCGGTGACCACCGGCCTTTTGCCATTTTTATGTGTAAATGGTGCCGGGGGCAGGGTTTGAACTTGAGTGACCTTTGCCAGCATTATCTAATCAATTAATGTAAGCAGGTCCGAGCTGCGTTCTAGACCGCTACACCAAAAGGTAGATAATTGATTAGATAGTACTAATCAATCACGCGGCTATATAAGGACTTCGGGATATGTCGTAATCAGCATGATTACAGGTGTCTACATGCTGTATGCATATGCAAATAGCTTTCTACGTGTTGTCTACACTGGTATGCATGGGGTCCGAACACAGTGATTTTAAAAAAGTCGAGATTGCACAGTTCATTTGGTTGCATGCACATCAACCAGCTAGTGAACTTCAAAATGTTATAATTAATTAATTAATTGCTTATTTTTCTGTAACCACGTGATAACTATGGCATAATTGTGTCGGATATGTACCAATTACATTGAGACCTTGGTTCCTAAGTCAGTACCAGGAAATCTTTGTCGTCTGTCAAAGAGCTTGAAGCACTATCATTTGACATGCTGTAAGGCTGATGCTTGTGCTACGCCCTGCACACCACCTCATGGCCCCTTCAACCGAGCTCAGGACGAGAACATATGAGGTGCCTGTTCATCCAAATCAGGAATCAAAGTTACCAAATCTGGATTCTCATCAAACGTATGCAGCCTACAGTCCCATTTGACCTTCCACATCATTCGTACCACCTGCCTGGTTAGCCACCACTCTCGCTGGACGTTCCTATTACCCGAATCCCCTTTCCATGACTTGCACCTCACTTACAAGTACGACACCACATGCTACGCCCCACGAGAATGGTACGGTCCAACCAATAGCGGGTATCCTGGCCTTGGTTTCCTCTTCCCACACTCAAGAACTCACCAATTTGCGGATGCAAGCCTCGTCCGATCCAGTTTCCACTCGACAAAACCGCTCCAAACCTACTCAGATGTATCCGAACATGTCTTCCGACCAATAGCTAATCATTTGTGACCCAGAAACCCACTCCCTAATGGAACGGATCCTGTGTCCGTACCAATTCACATTGTACGCTGTGTCCGTTCATGGAAATGAACCCTAAAATTCAGACATAAGCCTCGTCCATGGCCCCAAATACCGAATGCACACCACATACGGTCCTGCAAAAGCACCCTCAAATGCAAAGGGGATGGAACCAAACGAGCGAGCATCAAGGGGATGGTCGAGAGGTGAAAAGGTATAAAAGGATGGTGGAAAAGGGCATTGTAGTCGGTCAATTTTCAGAGCCTAGTTCTCCCCACCCACCTGTACTCCCACCTGTGCAACTAAGCCTTGCTCACACTGAGTTGACCACATCCTCACTTGCCTCTAGCAGGGCATTTCACTCTCACACCTCCTTTAGCAAGGTCCCAACCCATCAGACCCCAAGTCATCACATCAGGCTTCTCTGTAATAGGATCACCAACTTCGCGAGCTTCACACTTTGTAGAAGTTGGCCTGGGTGAAGCCATATTGGTTTAAACTGCCATCTGCAACCCAGCATCACGACTGGGCATACCATATGTTTGACTGACCAGTGCCAGCTGGCATCGCTGTCACTTGCTTTATAACCATCAAACATTGTATTAAGCCTTCCACCTTCATTGGGAACATCGGGGAAACACAAGGGAAGGATCGCAGCATAGGCATCGGATTTTACAGGAAACAATGTGTCATTCATGCGAGCTTGTGACCTAGGACAGGTAACTATCGCCCCCACACCCATTTACAGCTAACAGCAGGTACCCCTAACACAAACCCACAGAACATACGCCTCGTGCGATCCCGTGCAACACTCTCACTCGGACCTCACACACGTCCCAATCCTACATCCCCACTATCCTCCGACATTAACTAACCCCTAGAGGCCAGACATGCTGTCTATTTGATAAACAAATTCTCATAGCGGTGCCGCAGTCCTTATCACCATGCTCACAGTTAATGCAGTCCCATTGTTTCTGTTTCTGTTCCAGAGAAAATACATATTGATATCAAGTTCAGAATGTGTCGAACCTGAGCCCACTCTGCCTCTGAGTATTTACATCAGAAATCTCCTGTCTCCATCCAGTCCAATATTCCGTGAGCCCAAGGTCTCTGTCTCTGAAATAATATTTACATTGAGGAACTATCCCAAGAGGCATGCAGAACTAAAGTTTCCGACATCAACCTCTAAAAGTTTTTACATGCTGTGCATACGAGGAGGAGAGGGTCTGGATCGTGGTCTGCACCCTCCTCAGCCAAAACTGGCAAAAAAAGAGAAATTTTTCAAGACATTATTGTTTTGTTGGCCATGGAACTGATGTCAGCGCTGACTGTCATCCATTACCAAGATTGCTTTATTCATTGTAACATGTACCAGATAGAATAAAATATTCTGAGGAGACAGAATGGTGGAGAATATGTGAAAATGGGAGGGTAGGGAAAATCTTAGAGGGATTCAACCCGAACTGAGAAGCCAAACGAGAAGTTCGCGATTCTGGTGGTCAAAACCAGTTGATCAGCACAGCTTTCCAAATCTGGGGGCCTTGTCAACGAGGTCTGTGTGGGATCGGGGATTCCCGCGTGCCTCTTGAATTATCCTGTGGTATAGCAAGAGGTACCAAGGGTACCCAGAGGGCCTTAGTATACCAAATATGCTTGGATTGATCTTGGACTCCTCGGTAATTCTTTTTCAAACTTTTGTTACTTATTCCTTTTTTGTCTTTTCTTTCTTGATCCGTCATCACGTGGTCGTGTTTGGCGTCACGTTGTGACAGCAACACTTACGCAAACTGACCATGTTGCGACTTGGAGCAGCCAGTCCGTCTCCGCGAAGCCTACGACGATGGAAGGTCGTATTCAAATCACTAGGAAGAAAAATATGCACCGAGTTCTCGGTATATGATAACAACCCTGGTGAAATCGCCGAATTTCTGACCCAAAGTTCATAGACCACCAACTCGACTCGGTTCGACGGGAAGATATTGCCAAGAGAGCGTAGAATGTGTTCCCCAATAGTTTTTCCCTGGCGCCCCTCGTTCTCCACCCTTCCTCAAGAAGCAGAGTTCCCGAGCGACGAAGACCAAGCACTTGCTGTACTGGAAGGATTTAGCGAAGGAATCAGTTCAGTTATCCCTAGTACACAAGAGGTTCACTGTCTTCTTCTCTCTTACACCATCATATATGAGATCACGCGTTATCTCGCTCGCCACGGCGACGATTCGGAGGCGTATCTGTCTGTGAGCGTCAAGTTCACAGTTCTCGACTAATAACGCTGACCACTTACCCCAAGGTCTTTATGAACTCTGAGGCACCCCCGAACTCAAATATTGACCGTGCTTGGAAGAGCGTGTTTCGATTAACGGAATTCCTCGTCAGTGTTCTCTCGTCGGTGTCATCGTCCTCCCCGCTCAGGGTGGCACACCCGGCAATATTCGATCTCGTGGGCGCGCTGGAACCCTCACTAATGGTTTATGGTGGTGAAGGTGGCACACAAGAATGGATCAAATCGGATACTCGGGAGTTTCATTGGAAACGGAGTCGACACGTTTGGTGTATGGACACCAGTTCTGGAGAAGATTGATTCAGACTATGAGCGTTGGGCAAACCTCAACCCAACTATGATCATGAGGAAGAATATTGACCAGATAATAGCTGGCTCGCGTTCACAATACCTGGCTCAGGTTAATGGCATGCCAACGGCGGTGCTGAAACACATACTTCGAGGGCAGAGGGAATTTATCAACGACTCAAAGTCATCGAT
>JARJLF010002566.1:0-34619 GCA_029378395.1 Mycena leptocephala | reverse complement strand
GGCAATGGGAACTCACGACCACACTCGCTCAACCTCTTCGTCGAATGTAACGAGGAGCTCATACACCAGCAGGGCCGAGGTTGCGTCTAGAGGTAAAATATCGGATTCCGAAGTAAGATACTGGTGGAGAAACCACAGACACATAACGTAGTTCTCGGTGAACGTAAATCGCACATATTCTTCCGCCTCGGCTGGTGTATACTCGCTGATATTGTGGGCGAGGGCGGGGCCGGGCATGAAGAAGAACGAGAAGACGAGGCGCGCTCCAAAGGCATGCGGTTTTCATTGTGATTATCCTCAGAGATAACGCAAGGTGCCTGGTGATCTCATACCGGGGATAATGGCTACAGTTTTCCCGGGTACCTAATCCCGACTCGGCCAGGTCAGGTCGCGGCTCTATTTCGCTTTCAGACTTTCAGTTTGCCTCAAGTTCATCGAAAAAAGAAAGAAAAAAATAGTATATCCTTTACCTCTGCAATCGGTGCCTGGTTCGGTTTCCTAGTTCTTCCTCGTGTGAATTGTCGCAGTCGCGTGCGTATCAAGCGCGTATATCCCGCCGGGGTTGCAAGGGGTTGCACACATGCTCGGCAGATGCCGTTAGCTATGGTGACAGCGGCTGTGTGAATTACCCTTTTTGGCCACTACCGCCAGGATCGCCGATTCGCCTTGCTCTACCGAAGATCATGAATCGCTCGGCGAAAATCATAAGCGAAATAATCAATGAAAGAATCCATATGGAACCAAATTCAAAGGTCATGGTGTCTCAACGGTGTCTTTCAAAGTCATTACTAATGTTTTTCCGCTAGCTTCAACTTGTTTGTGTATGGTGAGATTTATTTGGATTTATGGCTTCTGCAGTAAGCATTTTCTGTGATATGTACTAGGCTCCATCGAAATTTTGGCTTCCTCAGCGGCTACTGAAGAAAACGATGATTTCCGGCGACTCATAAATCGCGGGAAGGGCCTGAGCTTGCGAGGCGGAATAGTGTTTATGTATGCCGTGCGTTGGCCGTGCGAGCAGTTCGGCCCTGCATTCGAGCGAGAGTAAGATTGCCTCTATTATCTTTTTGAAGTTTTCCAATTCTTTAGCAGCGCTGAGATCGGCCGATTATCGCCTATGGTCAAGAATGAGTTCAAAAAGTCGTATTGCTCGACTCAGCTGCACTATCAGTGTACCGATTTATCACCGTACGCCAGATTTTGTGTCGTGGTGTAGGTCGGTATATTTTTGGCCGATATTTGTTGTGAACTTTGTAAGCTCATAGTAGCAGAAACTTCTTTGTTGCGAAGCTTTGGCAGGCGTCTAATCCACCTTGAATCCACCAGTCAGCGTTAGTCAGCGTACTCTGAGAAATGCACAACCGCAGGAAGCCGCGATGCTTCCTGGTTGCGTTTCTGCATATTTAAGACCCATCGACAGCGTTAGAACGGTATTCAACCGAAATCAACTCACCAAGTATGACCATCTCGCAAGACCCATCTGCTCCGCTCGCTGTGCTGGTCGGAATTACCGGCCAGCAGGGAGGAAGCGTCGCGCGCGCTCTCATTGATTCCGACAAGCCATACCGAATTCGCGGGTTGACCCGCGATGCAACCAAGCCGCCGCTCAAGCTTTCGCAGCGCAAGGCGTCCAAATCGTCAGCGTATCGTTGACCGTCGATAATGTGCTCAATGTCCGGAAAGCATTCGAAGGCGCCGACATTGCATTTGTAAGTTTTTGCGCGACAGGTTTGCAGACAGACGGCTGACGATCCGCAGGCGGTCACTAATTTCAACGAGCATTATGATAAGCAGCGCGTAAATATGAAATCCAGTGCTGCATGTATCGCCGCTGACATTTTGCAGGAAATATCCGAGGGAAAGATGCTCGTGGACACCGCCAAAGACGTCGGCGTGAAACTTCTTGTCTGGTCTGGCCTCGAGTCAATCAGCGCACTTTCCGGTGGTAAATACCCACGGGTTGGATTCTTTGATGCGAAGGGCGAAGTGACCGAGTACGCGAAAAAATCCGGTGTCCCTCTGTCTGTGGTCCAGGCTGGGTATTACGCGATCAATATTTTCGAAGCGTCGTATGCTCTTAAGAAACAGTCGGATGGGAGTTACGTGTTCGGTTTGCCCATACCTGCGACCGTGCAGGTTCCCGTCATCGACGTCGAGCACGACTACGGCATTTATGTCCGTGCCGCAATCGAGAATCCTGTGCTGGGAGCCGGCTCAGAGGTGCAGTCGGGGAAGCTGATTTCCTTTGGAGAAATGGTCAAAATTGTCTGAAGGTGCGTTCAGAATCGAACACGCTGCTCAAAGTTATTAACTGCTTAGCTTAGCTTCCGGCAGAAAATTACATACGTGGAATTGAACCGGAGACATTCATCGAAATGACAGGGATGCCCGATTACGGACCCATGCTGTCGGACATGTTCGAGGCCTTTGGGGTTCATGGATGCAAGTCTTTCCCGTCAGAATTACTTGCGAAGCGCTACATTTCCTTAGATTACGGCGGCAAGGAAGTCACAAGCGAGAGCTTGTTGGCACGAAAGCCTCGCTCATGGTCGGAATTCTTGGATGCTACTCCGGTGCAGGACTTCACTTGAGACGCACGTCGTCCCCGACGTGCCCTACTGTACCACCCCGCCCTAATCGTGTACGCCCTGTGTAAATTATGTTCCCTGCTGTTATACCTCCGCTTTCCTCCGCTGGTTAGTATTACTTCCCGCCAGCCCACTTACCTATACAGCTACCCCGTGTATGCTTAGTCCATTTCAGTCCAATGTCAGCCGTTACGCGCGCCAGTGTTTCTTCATGGTCGAGAGTAGATTATCACAAGCTTTAGGCGCACTGGAAGTAAGCATCGCATTAATATTTTGTTTTGCTGCGCAGTGATACAACTTGCAGCGCAGCAGCTTTGCACGACGAGAAAGTGTCAAAGGGTTCAATGGCAGTGGGCTCCGCGAAGAAACGGATCCCTTCGCTTGGCAACCGCCTCGTCCGTTTCTTTTTCCGATGAGGTTGTCAAGCAGTCGAGCCACAACATTGTGCTGCCAGCCACCGTACGCTTCGGAAAATTGGGATACCCAATCCGAGGAGGAGGAGGAGGAGGAGGAGGCAGCCGTCGCCATACCACGTACTTAGAGTCTTAGAAGGAGGTGAGCGCTTGGCAGCAAACGACTTGAACCAGCGATGATTCCATCAGCTGATCAATGATCGACGACCGTAAGCATCAATTACTGTGAACAATATCGCAGTTGATGGCGAGGATCTTTCACTGCCCTGCCAGTTGCTGCCAGTGACACTGATAAAATATAAAAACAGAGGAACCGCTCCATGTCTTCGGAATCTGTCCCACTTTCTCACTTCACAATCTGTTCCACTTTTTCAGAGTTGAACTCTACTTGAACTCTACTGCGTTTTATTTGCAATGCTCTTCTCTCGTGCTGTGGTCGCCCTTGCAGGGTTTATCAGTGCGGCTTCTGCCCTTGTGGTCAGAACTGATAGCGCAGGCCCCACTCCCACTGCAATATCGTCACCGACCGCGACAGCAGTCCCAACAGGCGTGTTTCTGACTACAAAGCTTATAGTTGTTGGAGGTCATACCGACGCCCATGCGACATTCGCCGGCAACACCGTCACCCTGGTCCTTCCCACCTGCATCCAAACTATCACCCCTGACAAAAACGGCTTTGTTCCCCCAGGAACTTGTCACGCACTGTACAAATTTTATCCTTCCTTCGCCGCAGCAGTTGCCTTTTCCATCCTCTTCGGCGCCGTAACCGCGCTGCATATCTTCCAGGCTGCAAAATACAAAACGGTCAGTAAGCATACACTCGCCTCGGACACAGACTCACTGAAAGCGCGTTCAGACATTCTGCTGGGTCCTCATCATGGCCTGCTGCTGGGAATTCTTCTCCTTCGTGACGCGCAGCATCAGCACCAAGCACCAGCAGAATGAGGGACTGGCGCTGGTGACACAGATCCTGGTCCTGCTGGCGCCGCTCTGGGTCAATGCGTTCGACTACATGGTCCTCGGACGCATGATCCACTTTTTCCTGCCATCCCATAGCATCCTCGGGATATCAGGCTCGGTCCTCGGACTGACGTTTGTTATGTTGGATGTGGGGTCCTTTGTCGTCCAGCTGATTGGGGGAACCCTCGCTGGACCGACTGCGCCGGAATCGGAGGTCTTCAAAGGGATTCACCTTTATATGGGCGGCATAGGCCTCCAGCAGTTTTTCATCTTTGTCTTTCTGGGTCTCGCGATACGCCTCCATACGCAGCTGCTGACTCTCGAGCGCAACGGCACGGGAAAGAAGAATTGGAGACCTTTACTATTTACTTTGTACGCCAGTCTGGGTTTGATCAGTGTACGCAAATTTTTCTTCACAAGAACGAAAAGACTAACGATAAAGCAGATACGCATCTTCTTTCGACTCTTTGAATTTTCGGCCGGCAGGGACGCAGACAAGAATCCGTTGCCCTTCCATGAAGTGTATTTCTATGTCTTTCGAGGCTGTCCCGATGTTCTTTGCACTCGCTGCTATGAACGTCGTACATCCGGGCGCGACGCTCGTCGGGCCTGACGCCGACATGCCGGGATTGAAAACACTGTTGTGTGGATGGAGGAGAAAGCAAAATACCAGAATGGAATGGAATACGATGGGGCGCAAGACTGATGCGTCCTATTCCCAAATTCCATAGAGAACGTGATTTGGACTTTTATCTAGTATTTATGTGCTTGGCGTATGCAGAGAAATCGAGAACCCTCAGAAGCCGCGACAGTGTAATCAATTATATCTTCTCGTGTAATATCGTTCCTATGTTTTGTAGGGATTGTAATTTTTCTTTCATCTTATCACAGAAAATCGAAATGATTGTACATTACATTCACATATATCCATCGAGGCGACTCACGGGAGAGGCTTTCCGCTATTGATAGCATTCGCCACCTGGGAAGTATTGGGGCGATTTTGAGCGTATCTGAGGCGCAGCGGATTCAGATCCGGGAAAATCGAATCAGGCGAATGGACATACCTCTCATAACTATCAAGGTAAAGCTCCTCTGTGCTGCAGGTAGCAGCAAAAGCAGGGTGAGCGAAAAGCCTGGAGATCCAGGCTCCGAATTTATCCCCGGTCGGGACCTCGAAGCCGCGATAATGCTTTAGAACATTGCTCGCCCTGAAAATCCCTGAAAAACATGGAGATTGTGAGCATAGAGATCAAGTATGAGAGGGAGCCCAAACTAACATGGGCCAACCATGACATCGGCTAAGCTAAGATCGCCGCCGTCGAGCCACAGACCAAAGCCAGCCCGAGAGCCTTCTGCTCTCCGACACCTGCAGCGCCTCCCCCCTGCACGATCTCACACTCTGCTCTCTCAAACATCGTGACGAGAGTTCCAGTCCACTGCGGAATTCTCGGCCAGCTTCGATCTGGGCGGCGTCTTCCTGAGCCTGGAGGAAGCGATAAAAGGCGGGCACAATGGACCGACTGATGTGGTCGCACTGCAGACGGACGAGGGCCCGAGCATCTGGGATGCAATTAGTTGCGTACCAGTCAAGAGAGATGAGAGTGCAAACATGGGTCAGTTGGTAAGAGGCTCCGTTTCGTAGTGGTAGCGGCAAGGCTATGAGGGGTGAGTATAGTTCACCGAAAGGCGGTTAACCCACTCCTCGAAGTATTCGAGAATCACGGTGCTTTCATTCAGGCCGCGCGGAGGCGTGTATTTGTGCAACTTGAGGCCGGGTACAAGGCCCTTGGGCGATACCTCAAGGAGGTCTGTCGGTTTTTTATACGGATCGACTTCATCTAGCGATCTTAGGTCAATTTCATTGTGCCAAACAAGCGGATGAGTCCCCACAATACTAGTGATTCTAGTGAGCACGCAAAGTGAGCGATTGGACAATCATGCTACTTTGTACGGAATTTGGAGGTACTCCAACGCAGCCCAGACTCGCTGAACAAAAGGACAGAAACAGCTCCCAAAGAGGGTGATATCTTGAGCATCTGAGTGTTGTTTGACAGTGTCCAAGGCCGGGCCAGTGCATTCAAGGTGATAGTTCTTTTGTTCAGGCATAGTGGATGTTGTAGCAGTGAGTGAGACCGGAAACGCGGTCCGCGGTCCGCCTACACTTGTGACCCTTTCTTCCTCCTTGATATTCTTTTCGAGGACTAAACATAGTCTATGCCACTCCGCTCCAACCGCTCAAATGGAGCAGTGGTATCAAGCCGGCTTTGCGCACCTAGGATAAGAAGAATAGAAATGATAAGAGGTCTCGTAGTGCTCGCTTACCCGGGGTCATCAGACTTCGCAAAGAAGCGCGGCCAGTGTGTGGAACTTGGAAGCCGCCGACATGTCCCGATTGCCCGCCCCAGAGAACCCAGTCCTCGATGCAGAGCCTGTGGCCGAAAGCAGGCACTCTGACGAATACAAGGACAAGGGTAGTTCTGACCAGCCTTCGACACCCCCGGTTGCAAGCAAACACCCTCTGTTTGTCTCGTCTATTGGAAAGAACGAACCAGCGGTAACGCGCAGAGAATTGTGGAGTTACTATCGTTCGTGTCGTTTTCATCTTACTCCTACACGCTAATCAAACCCTTCAAAGTGTACTGTAATTGGAATTCAGTTTCGTTCATTTGCTAGTCGCTCATTCAATCTCAAGACAATGGGGACAACGGCGTCGGGCCAAATGGATACTCGATGACTCTCTTCCAGTCCCTCGCGTTCGCGGCTGGGTATGATCCGGTCGCCGGTGTAGGCTCTTCCTGCTCGAGCGACAGTTCTTCTGGCCAATGTGTGCTACCGTGGGGTGGTGGAACGAAATCAGTTACAAGTGTCGTGTTAATCGCGAACGGTGTTAGTTTTGCTGTAAGTTTCATGTCCCTTCGTCGAGGCATGTCTCATTTCTGCAAATAGATCATGACAATGATATTCACTACCATTGGGAGTGCGGCAGGTACGACATATAGGCCATTTGTATTGGCATGGAACTTACATTTCATGAGACTACGGTACCTTTGGACGCTGGCTGCTCCTCATTATTACGGTCATTTGTTGGGGCGCGCAATTCGCGAGCATGGCCCTCACAGGTATGATCGCTCAGTGAACAAAGTCGAATCAAATTCATTTTGGCGCAGAACCTTCTCGATGGGGTGCTGCTATGGCCCTATATATGATTGGCTTTATTTCGTACGGTGCGACTCTGGTATTCTATGCCGCGCTCTTCCCACGTCTCGCGCGCAACACGCCGCACGCAAAAGAAATCCGGGAGAAATACGAGGCAGGAGAAACCTCCAAGGAGGATTATGAGCGTGAGGAGAGTTTGGAGAAGAACAGGATCAGCAATATCAGCACGGTGCGCTCGACTTTTTTGTGTTGCAAGCTATACTAACTTTTAGGCGCAGGCGCACAGCAACATCGGTTATATATTCACTCTCTGTCTCAATCTGTCGATTCTCCTCCCCTTGGCATCGAACGCGAAGGTCAATAACTATACCATAGTGCTGTTCGTCTCTTTTGCTTTCCCCGAGGAGCGCGATGCTCAACACATAGCACAGAACCAATATGTACTGGGTCATAACAGGCATTTGGTGGTGTACGCAATCAGTCGACTTGTATGTTCCGCGCTTACTTCGAACCAGTCATCTTCCAGCAGCCGCGACCGGGACCTCCTCTTCCCAAGGGAGAGCGTTACATCACGATTGGCTGGAAACAGATTTGGGCCGCATGCAAGCAGTACAAGCAGCTGCCATACACCTTCATCTACCTGTTTTCGTTTTTCCTTCTCGCAGACGTATGTTTATCCAGTCTTCTCGTGTATACACTGAATCGGCCCAGGGTCTCAATACCACTGGCACCTTGGTCTCCATCTGCCAAAACGACAAGTTCTCGTTCAGTTTCCTGCAGGTAAGACAGACAGGATTTTAGAAGATTCAATTTAAGATGACTCGTAGAACACCTATCTTGGTCTCTCGCAAGCGATAACGCGAGTTTCTAATTTGATTGTGCCGCGATCGAAGGCTGATTGACGGAGCACAGTTCCACGATAAGCACGTTTGGTTTCTGGTACATCCAGAGGTACTGGAAGATCCCGACCAAGACGATGGTACTCTCGTTCCCGTGACTAATGCCGTGAAACTGAGCTTAACTTCAGTTTGTCGTTACAAACGTAGTGACGATTATGATCCCGCTTTGGGGTGCGACAAGCTCCTCTTCACTTTTCGTGCTTTGACTGAAAGCGTGTAGGAATGATCGGAATATGGACTCTGAAACTTGGGTTCGTGCTTTCCTCACTCATGATGCACTTGTACTGAATACGCGAATATAAGATTTCACAATAAGTGGGAATTCTGGTTCGGATCTCGGTACCCTCCCCTCATCATTGTACTGACTGCATCGCAGGGCGTACAACATTGTATTCGGGCTGTTCCAGGCACCATACTACGCCTTCTCGCAGACCATGATGGCGGAGCTGACCCCGCCCGGCTTCGACAACATGGTCAGTCTCTATATCCACTACCCCAGCCAGACGTGCTGACGCCTATGCCAGTTCTTTGGCCTTTTTGGGCTCTCGAACCGCGCCAGCTCCATGATCGGGCCCAACGTGATTCAGGCTATCATCGACTCTTCCGGAAAAACTGGATGGGTGCGCGCATTTTCTTCATCGTAGTCTGACCTCTGACCAGGTCCATAGGATTCCCCTTCCTATTTGCGTTATGCACCTCCGCGTCGCTCGTCATTTGGTTTGCGGTGGACATTCCCAAGGGCGCAGCGATGCTGTTGCATGGGCGGACGGCGTCCGGCGGCGAAGTATGCTGAAGACGGGTTGGTAATGAAAGAGTAAATGAATGTCAACGATCTTAGCAATGGCAAACGCGATTTTTTTAAAGGCTGTTCATGCCCTGAACATGTTTTGCTCTCGATGATTGCCCATTTGTGGTATCGTTTGATGTGGCTCTGAAATCACAAGCCATCAATATCACATCAGTGGCTGTGAAGAAGCCCCTAAATGGGTCTGTAACCACCTTGGAGCGGACCAGCCGGAAGACTGGTATGGCGTCAAATTAGTCAAAGTCTAATAATTAAAGGATATTGGATCGGAATCTGGTGCTGCTTTTACGAAAGCTTCCCAAATAGCTTCAAGCAATATCTTAGTCTTGCACACAGTTTCACTTCGTTCAATCGAGGTCACTCATGGTAATAGACGAAAATGAGAGTGGGAGAGAACTTTGTTTGGCGCGCTTGCCCAATGCCTTCTCGGCCTAATATCATGATCTCGATTTCTGCGCGCCGTATCAACGTTGTCCTACCTGCCATTTGCCGCATGTGGTGGAGTCGCTTACGATTTCTTGCTTCATCTCCCTCCCGACCGAACTTCAATTTTTTTTGAGCTCAAGCCCCAAATGACTGACGAGCAACGGTATGTCCTTGACTGGCAAATTAAAGTGAAATTGTTGAATTAAGCCATACACTGTTCATAGATTAACTCACCGCGAGATGGTGCCATACGGTTTCAAAGGAGAACCTTGGGGCAGAGCAACGGCGCGAACTGGAGCGTTCGTTCGACCGTGCGGGTCGTTCAGTCACAACGGATTGTTTGAATCGCTCAGTCTCGATGTCGAGCGGCTTGCCGCATGCCCCAGCCGCCCAACGTCAACATAGCGCAAGTCCCGCTGGCTATGGTTATGCCAGGCACTCGGGGTACGGACTCGGAAGCAGTCATTTGCATCGTCCGGACTACGCTTCCCTAGGACGCACGTATCCGCCACAGGACAGGTTTACGCAATACCGTGAACGCCTCGACTCATCACGGAGATCTGTCTCTTCCCGCACCTCGTCTCCGACGTCTTCGTACGCGTCCAGGCACATCTACAGCCGTGGATATGCCCCCTCCTCAAGCTACAGTCCCACATACCAAACACACAGCAGGTCGTCCCGACATTACGGTTACTCCGGGTCCGAGTCTTCGACGAGCTACAGCCCGCTATCCTTCCATGACACTGACGACGATGAAGAATATGCCCATATCCATGCTCCGCCATCCGCAACCGAGTCTGGGCCGCACTTCGCAAGTGGGTATGCCGAGCCGACCTTTATCGTCGAGCCGTCCGATTCAGGCTCCGAGGCATCATATTCGGGGGAGCATACTAGTAGTTCGTACGACGACTCTGCGTCGGAGCGTGGCAGCGGTAGTTCGGGATATTCAGGTTCAGACGTTTATTCCGAATGGGTCGGACGACGAATATGATGACGGCGGAAGCTACTCCGATGGTGGGGATTGTTATTCCGACGACGGGGGCTATTATTCCGACGATTAGATAGCTGGTGCCTCAACGTTGACTGTTTCTTGATCTGCTACTAGATTTTTTATAATGGCCTGAATTTAATAGAGGTAATATTTCTGGAGCATCTTGAATGATCTGTGATGATTCGGAGAGGTAATTGGTGGACGACTAAAAATGAACCATAACTTCTCCCGACCGAGAATGGAAATATCCCAAATGGAGCCACGGCGATTCGAACCTTCACAAGCGAGAAGAGATACCCTTTAGGCCTAGTCCGTACATCCTTCTCCGTTTACTTGATCGACAGACTGCGTCTGGCTCTGTGACTATGAACCCACAATTGAGAACAGAGCATAAATGGCCAAGACTCGGACTTGACTAGTATAAGTAGTTGTTGCCAATCTCCAATCGCAAGGAAACCGCAAAAAGTGTGTATCAGGGCTCTAGAAGAGTCTAGAAGGCTAAGCATTTTCTTTTGGATAACTGGCAGAGCGTCCCATATTGGTTGAGCTGGTATGGCCAGATAATCATCTTCGAACTCGTTAAACTTGAATGGAATGCGATGACCAGAGAGACCGTCTTCAAAACAGAAAATTGGGAACGGAATTTGCTTTTTCATCGTCACAGGATAACATTTCTGTTTAGTTGAATTTAGTCAGTTTGACTCCAAGAGTTTCGAGGAAATGACTCGGAACCTCCCGAGTCGCTTACAGCCAGCAGGCTGACGCAGCTACTACAGCGTAGTAAAGGATTCCCAGAAGTCTGGAACTTGAGGGACAACTGTCTTCATGTCTCGCATAAATTCCGGCCGTCGCAACGCCGCAAGGCTTGCAAAATTGTGGGAGGTTCGAGACCAAAAGTTCGAGAGGTTTCCGGTTGACACTTAGCGTGTCACACTGTCACACCTCTTGTTACCGAAAGTGTGACCCAAAGGCCAGACCTCTGTTCTCCATCTTCCACCACCTGCCGTTTTGTCGGTGGTCCAAACCCAATCGCTACGCGTTTCCTGGCCTAAGCACAGCATTTTTAGACGAGAGGTAGGTTCATGCAAGCTTTGCTGATGCCAGTTGTGCTGCACAACGTTTTTACAGTTCCTTCTGGTTCTTTTTCGACCCTCCTGTATCGAATCATCTCCTCTACCTACTTCTTCAACGATGGCGTACTCGCAGCCCTTCCCTTTGGCCGCGCCGCAAGTGCAAAAGGTCCAAGCACCATCGTATGGGCCTGACCTCAGTGTCCGCCTCATATGCCCAGAGTGCAGGACCCGAACCCCGAAATCGCTGAGGAGTTTGGTAGCGGAGATCTCGTTTGTAGAAATTGTGGCTTAGTGCTGGGAGACCGTATCGTTGATACGCGTAGCGAATGGCGGGTGAGCACTGAGTGCATAGTGTAGACGCCGAGTTAACATGACTCAATCACAGACTTTCGCTAATGACGAGGGCGACGACCCGTCCCGTGTTGGTGCTGCGTCCGACCCTCTGATGGAAGGGCGAGAACAGCTAGACACTGTAGTCAGCTTTCGTGATGGTGGGTCAGGCATGGCTCGCGAGTTGCAACGTGCAGCCTCGCGCGCTCAGAGCTCTCGCGCCGAGCGCAATCTCCTCACCGCGTTTCGCGATATTTCCAGCTGGTGTGATCAGTTCTCCCTTCCGAAAACTATCAGCGACATCGCGAAGCAATTGTACAAGCGCTCCGACGAGGAGAAGCTGTTGCGAGGGAAACCCCTGGACGCAGTCATAGCCGCCTGCATCTTCATTGCGTGCCGACAGGCTCACGTTCCTCGGACTTTCCGTGAAATATGCAACTTGACGCATGTGTCAAAGAAGATCCTCGGGCAATGCTACAAGGCCCTCGAGCAGGCGTTCAATCTTACTCCAGGGGCCTCCGCAACCACCACCACCCCCTCCCCGTCGTCCGGTCCCGAAAACATGCTCGCTAGATATTGCAATCACCTCGATCTACCTCCGAATGTCCAGTCCATATGTTCCGACATTATCGTCGAAGCGCGGAAACACGGCATCGCAGACGGGAGGAGTCCGGTGTCTATTGCCGGCGGCGCAATATACTTCACTTGCAACCTCTTGGGCAAAACGAAGTCACTGCGGGATATCAGCGCTGTAGCGGGAGTTAGCGAGGGCACGATCAAGCTGGTCTACCGGCTGTATTATCATGACAAGGAGAAGCTGGTGAAGAAAGAGTGGATTGAGGATGGCAAGGCTGACCTCGCGCGTCTTCCTTTCGAGGCTCCCCGATAGGGACGTGCTTGCGGGCTAAATGTCTTATGCTACTTGTAACTTATGCCACATGGAGGAAAATTTAATATTGAAATAATCTCGTTTTGAGACGGGCTAAGATTACGGATTATTGTACGATAGATACATAGTGCTCTAGTGCTATTATTTAAGATCTTGAAAATATTTTGTCAATCTGAGTTTTGTACACATCCTCGACTGCCTTCCGTCGAATGTTTCCCTTGGTGGCTGTTCGCGGGAGCGATCCACGAGGAACGACAATAACCATTTCCGCCGATGTTATGCGCTCGTGGAGATATCTTCGAGAGTGGAATTGCCGGATCTTCCGGATAATATCAGTCCTGAGCTTCTCGTGCTCCATATCTGTCCCAGGTTCCACCACCAATATTGGATTAGGACGACCCGTGCCAACGACGATGCACTCAGAGATGAGGTTTCCACACATGACGCGCGCGTTATCCTCGATTGCTCTGGGGAGATTGTCAGTGCCAGAACGCGCCTTGGGTCAAGACAATCTCACTTTGTGTTGCACCTCAGACTGCTTTCGGATTTGATCCAGTCGTCGTCTCTTCCTTCGGAGATAAAACACCCCGGAGCGACTTCCTGGAAGAGATCGCCGGTATGGAAATCCCCGTCGGGATGTCGAAGGGAGACGTCGGGACAATCGCCGGATTCGGCAAGGACGATCAATTCGAGCATTCTCGCCGTCGAGATGTGGGCGCCGGGGGATTGAGGTGGTGCAATCGGTACAAATTTGTACGATACGCCATCGGTGGGACGTAGAAGACCAGCATCTGGCCCGCAGCCTCCGATCGACACTAAGAGCGCCCCAACTTCTGTGCTGCCGAACACATTCTAGCGTCGCTGTTAAGCTAAATGGTCTGGTGCGGGCAGAGACTGCTCACCCGCAATCTGATTCCATTGCTGTATGCCCAGCTTTCTTCCTCCCGCGGAAGTGGTAAGCCGGTATACATTACTTCGTCCAAGTTCGCAAGCATTCCAAGAAGCTTGGGATCAAGCCGAGAATTCCGGAGATGCGTCGTCAAATACGAGCCAAAGATATTTAGGCGGTTAAGACCACAGTAGGAAATCATGTCAATGAGTTGTTCAGATGTAAATGGAGTTGCCACGGGTTGGACGAGGCAGGCGTTGTGCTGAAGGTGGCCGATTAACACTGAAAGATCAGGTTAATAAATAGAGTACCGAGATATCAAGTTAGACTTACAGAAGTTCTGGAAAATATGGCACATGCTACCGCTAAAAAAAGGATCAGCGACGTTTTTTAATTATGGAATGTGGTGCGTACCCCCATACAGCGACATCCAGGCGGCCCTGTTCTCTCGGTGCACAGATTTGGTGTGATTTATGGATGGTCATATCCAGCCATTTGTAACTGCAAGGTACGAGTTTTGGACTCCCGGAGGTAGAACCGCTCGTGTGGAAGTAGAAGGCTATTTCATGGTTCTGGGCTGCGGGAAGTGGAGGTAAATCGAGGCGGCTGCGTCCAATAGCAAGCTCGATAGATGCTGCCCGGTAGATAGGAATTGGCCAAGTTCGTAGGGCAGATTCGAATAGGTCTTCGTAAATGAGGGCCCGCGCCCCGGTCTTGGTCAACAACTCTAATATTACTTCTGCGTTTGGAAGTCGCAAGCTAAACAGCTGGGGGATGAATCCCGCTCTTGATACGCCATAAATGTTCAAGACATCTTGGTAACTGTAGCCACCAATCCTAAAAAAAAGGTCGTTAGAGCCAGAGCGCGACCGAAGAGAAGCTGAGTTGCTAACTCACCAAAGTCCTACCACCGATCTCTCAGGGATCCCATCTTGACGAAAGATCCGCGACCAATGACTGGCCGTTAATTCCACATCCGCAAGAAATTGCTGATAGGTAATATCTCGCCAAAGGGGCGCTGCGCTAGATGTATTGGACTGAAGGACTTTGAATGCAACTGCAGACGGGTTGCGAAGCGCACTCGTCTCAAGGACGGTGATGTGAGTTCTGGGCATGCGAGTCAGTGGTGAGATGTTGCAGAGATGGTGAACCGCTAACCATATATACTGGCTGTACAAAATAATTTAGCAGTCCGGGGGCGGTTAGATGGGAGACATTGTCAAACCGTATTGCCTCGTAGGCCATTGATCTCCGGGTGAAACGTACATTACCAGGTACAATCTGAATAGACGAATGCCTCATCCAGTCGCAAAACCGGAGGCGCAGCCTTCTTGCCCATTCGGTTCCGTGAAGCAACGGAAAAAGTTGGTGACAGGAAAAGCGATGCTGACCGAGGTCGAGAGATATATGTAGAACGCAAGGAGAGAGTCAAATTGTAAAGGGCGGGAGAGATATCAATCATGATTCCTGCTAACGTCATCCCTGCGACGCGTACGGAGGATTGATCTAAGTCTCCAAGAAAACCTGAATCGAGGGCCATCCAGGGATTGGCATTGCTGCCCTGCCCATAGCAGAGGGTCGATGGATTAGCTGCATATATTCCGGAAAGATTTTCAACCGGCCCCAAAGCTAGCTGTAGTGAAAAGCATAACCGCCGCCGTCCGGAGAGGTTTAGGACCGTGGATTCTAAGAGCCAATTTTAGAGACACTGCTGAGCCGAGATCTACGCATTCCCGCAGACTAATATGTCCCAAACATCTTGGTCTCTGCCAGCATGTTGACACCCGCGAGTCAATTGGTGGATGAGTCAAAGAGCAAAAACATGAGGCACACCGCCACACGTCCGGAAGCAAATGGTAAATGGAAATTTAATTAAGGGCGATCCCAGTCCGATTCAGCATCATTTCATCAAGCTTTCAAACGTTCAACGGGACACTCGACATTCGGTGTTTTCTTTGCCCACCCACCGCAGCGAGGCCGAGGGATGAAGTACCGAAAAGATCGGTGGCCGACTCTCAGGAAACTCGGCGCTGCGCAACATCGATGCCAGGAAGGCCGGAAACTGTTTTATTAGAAGAAGAAGGTACGCCGCTTTGATATGTATCCCTTCTGCCGATGAGGCATTGCGACAAGAAAGGTCTAATATCATTATCCAAAACTGATAAACGTCAAAAGTTGAGCACTGATAGTAAACGGGATATGACAGTGAGTCTCAGGTCAAGACAAAGAAAATGGTGGCGTACCTGGAATGTCTACATATCGCACTCAAAAATGAACGTCGTCACGATCCCATCCCTTCCCACTTGCCACAGTCGCCTTCAAGAAATCTAGCCAATCATCAGTAGGAGGACGCCATTGCCGGGAGTAGTCCATTCTGCGGTCGTCCTCGAAATACCAATTTTTGTGGAACCTCATAGCACTGACGCCGTTGTGGAAGTAGACAACCATGGATAGCCGATAGTTCGACTGGAGAGCGATGCCGGACGAGATTTGATGTCTATCGAAATCTTCTACGATCGTTTTCAAATCCTGGTCATACATGCGGTGACTGGGGCTTGTCGCAGCATCGCGCAATCCCGAAATAGGCACTACTTCAGCACTGACTATGCGGAATGCAGCGCGGGCTTTGGTTCTTGAAGAAATACCAGGCGCAGAGGACAGCTGCACATAAAATACTTGTGGAGAGTCATAAACGGGATGCTCAGACGGCGGACGGTCCCAGAGTCCTTGGGCGTGTAGAAGAGAGAAGCACAACAGAGGGCGATATTTCAAAACCCACTCGTTCTGGGACAAATTCAGATGAGTATCGATTAGTTTGCATTACCTTTACTTACCAACAACGGGTACACGGCTTGCAATGGCAAGATCACTGGCTGCCCTGCGTCAAGTTCGTCTCTCTCCTCGGCTATTGCAGTCTGAGCAGACTGAAGTTCACATCGTCGTTTATGCTTCGGCCAGTCCTTTTTCTGGCATCGGGCATCACAGTATCGTGCGCTGCAGAGTCGATAAGAAGATGAAGGTACCTTTAAAAAATGGCAACTTACTTCTTACACCTGGCACATATTTTGAATCTCTCCCCTTCCGGATTACAGGACTCTGGTTTAGAGCAGTTCTGACACAGTATCAGCGTCAACATTCAGAAAATACGCCATATCACCCGATTTACAGCGCATTGTCTGAGCTGATATCTGCAATCCGTTTTCGTTAAGCCATACAAGTGTATAAGGATCGTACTTCGTACTTGAGTTTAGCAGGACCAGTGTTCATGTTATTTAACGTTGGGTTGATTGAATCGTGGTTGGACGACACGACAGAAATTGAGTTTCAATGTATAAGGAAGTACTCAATGCGTTCGTCGCAGTTCGTCGCCAAGCTAGTCAAACAATAAAGCCAAGTGGTCCCTAGTCTCTCGTAGACAGACGCTACAACAATTTTGGTGCTCGTGCCTCGCATTAAGTGGTCCCATCAAATTTCGATCATTCAGTTCGAAGTCGCATTTCTCAAGCACAGAAAGACCTCTCTTGAACTGGACTCTCGAGTGCAGCAGTCCGCCATGATACTTCCTGCATCTAATTTTGACTCCCCAAAGAATTCTTGATTGGCATGATGTCGGCCCGGTCTGGCTCGGGCAGCCGTCGGGCTCCCTCTATTCCCCCGTCTCCCGCGTTGTTTCAGCCACTGAGGCAGGGCAGTCTGGACTATGGGTCTCCAGAAACAACGGCAGTGTGTTGCCACAAGGCATTGGACGCGATAGTCAACGGCTGGTTCCTTCATATTCGGTTTCAAGTTTTGTAGAACGCCGGAATATTAATCCGATTCCCATGCACTGGCAGGTGGAAGTTTTCCATTGTGAAGGCCGCGCCTGTTCTTACATTCAACTCGGCTAGCAACAACTTGAACTTATAATCTTCCCCGATGACTGATGGATACATTCTGCAGCGTCACGGTTGTCTTCCTACGCATACATTTTGTCCAACATATCAAGGTCTTGGGTGGTCGTCGTAGTGTCGTCGTGTAACCCCAAGAACTTTTTTTGGGTTGGTTCATCTGCCGGCTTTCATCAGTCATTCGTTTGCATTACCCAAGGCCAACGACGTTACGACAGTATCTCGAATAAAAAATTTACCATACTACCATCTGCTACATTCCGGTCATCGACTAGCACACCTACAAGACACAGCTCTCTTTGTTCGTCGTTACACCCGGGCCCTTCGAACGCCAAACGCCAACTCCCAATACAGCCCAACTGACGCTCAACCCCAGTTAACTCGATGGTGGTATTTAATTAGGGTCAGGGCACGTCGTATCGCCTGAAGGCGGATGACCCATACTGACCCGCATTTGAACTTTCAGAATACCGGGATTCCTTGTGCTGCCTTGACAGGTATCTTGAATGGTGTTCCGGTACAGGCTATTGCCGCAACACTCGCTTGATGCTCCAAGCGGTCGAGTCAAATTTAGCCAGATGTTCGGAAGTTGTTACATTTTATATGTAGTACACAGATGAGTAAATGTTCATTGAGTACATGTAGAATTGCATATGAACAACAATGCAAATGATGTTACAATTATAATGCGTAGTACACGAGTGAGTAGTGAGTGTATCAGATTTATGTCTATCCAGAAATTTAGCAAACCAAGTAAATTACAAACGGTAGAAATATCATCCCGTCGACATTGCTAGCGACGACACCTTGTGCCGCAAGTGTATATGCGACGGACGAACACTCGGCGATGAGTGCTCACGCGAGTCCGCATCCAGATCCATGTGCCGGAAATACATATCCATGTCCCGCACATCGAATTCGGACCGTGACGGCGACATGGGGGACATTTCGTCGGGGTAGAACGCAGGCCCTGATGGCAACTGCGTCTCCACGTCCAAAGGGGGTGGCTTCGCGGCGCTGTTAATGCGATACATCCGCCGCCGCCGCCCTTTCCGTGCTACACCCGGATTGGCGCCAACGGCGGGCGGCCGCGGTGGGCCACTTCTAACGGCAAAGTGGGCGAGGGACCGTGTATACGGCGAGAGGGTATGGTTCGAGTGCGAGAGCATCGCCAGCGCGTGGACGGAGTGCGCCGTGAGGGGCTGGGGCTCTTGGTAGGCTGAGGCGGAAGACGGCGGTGTAGAGAGAGAAAGAGAGTGCGAAGGAGAGGGAGAAGTTGAGCGCGAAGAGGTTGGTGAGGAAGAGGCGGCAAATGCGGCAGAGAAGGGATTGTGTGGTAGCTCAGGGCGCGGTTGGGAGAGGGTAGGTTGTGAGAGAGCTTGCGCATTGAGCTGCGATTGCGATTGAGACTGGGAATGATATATTCGAGGCCGCAAGATAGTCCCACCACCCACAGCGGGCATGCTCTCGTATTCGGGCTCATCGTCTGCAACGCTGTTGCTCGGAGGTGCCTCTCCCCATTCGAGAACATCGTAGGTGGTGTCCAAATCATCTGCTGTTGCCGAAGACTCCTGCTCGGATTCCGCAAGATCGGCAAGTCCACGGGTCGGTGCAAAAAGGCTTTTGAACCCACGGAAAACACCTTTGGAAGGTATTCCGTCCGGTCGGAGTCCGTAGGTGGGGTCAAAAGGGGGCTCCCCGTCGCTATTAACAGGGGCCGATGGAGGGGTAGGAGGAAGGCTGCGGGTGACATTCGTGCGGCTAATGGACGAAGTGCGACCAATCGACGCAGTTCGCGGCATCGGGGGAGGGACAGAGTTAAAGACGTTCACGTTGTGTCGAGTTAGACTCGGCGGCGCGCTGTTGGGCTCTCGGGCCTCGGAATTTAATGCACCAACGTTGTACTGAGTGAGACCTGAGGTCGGGGCTTCGACCTTGGCCTTCACCCACTGCTGGCTAAGACGGTGGATGATTCCGGGGAGGTCCTCGCGGAACATTTGGCGTAACTGGCCTTCGATTTCCCGCTGAATGAACATCTGAATGACGGCAATGGAGTCGAACGTGCTGTTAATATCCACGTTCTGCAGGGGGTCGGTCTTGAATACAAGAGTGATGCCTTTTTGTTTGGAAACGACCAGTACGACGTATGAGCTAAGCTTGAAGTGTGAAAGACGAAGGAGCATTGGCACGACAAGTGCCTGCTTTGCGGCGAGCATCCCGCGTGAACCGGTCATGAGGTGGATGTCGGGCTGCTTGTGATTGAGAGGGTTGGCTTGCACCTTGGTCTTGAGGACCAAATGTGCATCTCCAGCGTATGTGAGCCTGAAAATTCCACGGAACTGGTCCATAGTGAGGTCCCCGATATCACGGATTTCGAGTTCGGGCGGCTAGAGCTGCATAAATTTCTGGGTGCATGGGCTAAGCCAATTTACAGACCTGAGTTCCCATCTCAAGCTCTACAACCTCAATTTTATCGGCGATAATTGGAGGTTTGTTGCCTTTGTTGAGAGCTGTATTGAGCATCTCGATGGCATCGTAGTGGAACTGGTCGGAAAAGCGAGGCCAATGGAAAGTGAACGACATATGCTCATCGTCGTCGGGATACAGCGTTTTTACATCCGTGCCGTCCCGAAACGGAAGGTGCAACGGCATCTCAATAAACTTCTGAAGCCAACATCCTTCAGCTTCAACAACAGCAAACACTCCCGAAGCCAACATCCTCTGACCATAATAGAGGCAGACATCACTTTTCCAATCTACGCTTTGACCATGCAAACTGGAAAAGGCCTCCTTCTCAAAGCTGACCCCATCGCTGCCGCGTTTCGTGATGAGGTCAAGTCGTCTCTGACCCGATGCTTGCGTCGCCCCCGACTTGTCGGCATTCTGGCGACATCCTCTGCCCCAAGTAAATTTTACGCCGAGTTCACCAAAAAGCAATGTGAAGATCTGGGCGTCGAGTTTATCCTGAAAAAGACTGGCGCCGCTGATACGGGCGATCTTGGTGAAGGCGAAGGCGTCGAGGAGGCGATCATCGAGGCAAACGAGGACGACAATGTAGATGGAATTATGGTGTGTATCAAGACTCAGTGGAATCGAGTTGCAGCAATGAATACTCGAAGGTGTACTACCCAATATTCGGTCCACAACAGGTCGGTCTGTTCTGCTGGCCCATTTACCGCTCGAATAACGCGAATTCCTCAGGACCATTATCTTCAGCAAGTACGCGTCTTCTTGGCGTCTTCTGCTCGGAAGAAACGCGTCCACTGAGTGCTGACGGTAGGTCGTGTCCCCATACAAAGACGTCGAGGGCTTGCACTTCAAATTCCACTACAACCTGTACCACAAGTAAGACTGCTTCCAACCTACCGCAATACGCAACCAATTCTGCCCAGCATCCGCTTCTTCGAGCCGCACTCCCTGCTCTCGTCGGGCGTACCTTCCGCCGCATCCGCGGGCATATTGGAAAGCGAGGAGCCGCCGCCCGGGACCGTCAAGTCCATCATCCCGTGCACACCGCTCGCGATCGTCAAATGCCTCGAGCACGTCGGCGTGTACAACAAGATTCTGCCCTACGGGGACCGCGCGTACGGGCGCACGATCACCGTCATCAACCGGTGCGCGTCGCTGCGGCTTTGTTACGCAACACACTCACCTTATTCGCGTCGCACTCTAGCTCGGAGGTCGTGGGCCGGCCACTCGCGGCCCTGCTCGCAAACGACGGCGCGCGTGTCTTTTCCGTCGATATTGACTCGGTCCAGGTGGGTGGCCAATTCACACAACGGGCTGACCCGGAGATTAATGCCCGAATCTAGGAATACACGAAACGGCCACGCGTTGCGGGCGCCTCGCCGCGGCGCTATCATCCTCGGCATATCGTCCATCCTAGCAATGCGACGTTGCAAGAGTGCTTGGCGATTTCGGATGTTGTGGTTTCTGCTGTGCCCACCGCGTCGTACAAAGTCAAGACTGAGTGGTTGAAGGACGGGTGTGTATGCGTGAACGTTGCTGCGGACAAGAACTTTGAGGCCGACGTGCGGGATAAGGTATTCTTGATTATTCTTTCGGTGGGCGGTCTGCTGACACTTTCCCGAGGCATCATTGTACATTCCTGCGGTTGGCAAAGTCACCATCCTGATGCTGCTGCGAAATTTGTGCGCGTCAGCTTCTCTTAATCATGATGAAGCTCATGCTTTTAACCAGATTGCGATTGCAGCAATACAAGATGATTCAATAAACGCTGTGATATTAGTTCTAAGTATTATTGATACAAAAGTTGTTGTCTGACGAGTGCCATACCCTACTTGAAATGTGCCTCGGTGATGTCGCGCGGTGTGCTAGCGCCCGACGAAAACATAGGCGTGACAGGAGTCGCCATGCCAGACTGCTCATCTTGCATAAATCGGACTCTCTGCCGGTGAAGCTGCGTGCAAACGTGTCACTGACGTCAGTTAACCAGCTGTGAGACTGTGACTGACCTGCGGAAGCTTCGGAATGAGCACGAATACCAGCGCAGAGATGTTTACGAAGAAGAGCCACGGATTATAGTTTGTGTAGTGTGTGGATGCGAGGAATCTAAGGAGAGGATTAATTAGGAACGGTCTTGTGCAAGAGGACCTACAGCGTAATAGGGACGATGAAGAGCCATTTCTTTGCAGGCGTGTACTGCGCGCCGTCGTCGATTTGCTCCCACAGCGTTAGATCGTCGTACGCCCCGCCATGCAGGTCATTCTCGAACGGAATGCCGGTCACCCAATGAAACATAAGATACGAGAGCTAGTAGAGGACTCATTAGCGGCAAATCAACAAAAAAGCCAAAAAGACGCACAGCAAGATAAAAGAGATTAACCAGCGTCCAACTGATTTCCTGGGTCATCCCGGGGACGGTATCGATGATGAGTTTCCCTAGGCAAATCAGGACTACGTGGATGAGCCATGCGCCTGTGAACAATGTCCATTCACATCGGGGGGTCCAAGCGTATAGACTGCTATATCTGTCGGCGTACCTTTTGCATTGACCCAGTCGGCGTTAATATTAACATACGCGCTTCGATCCAAAACTTCTTCCACCGAGCGGTCGCCGACGTGCTCTACCTTGACGATGCTCCCGCTGCGAGGGCGTGTCCTGAGCGGTGCGCCTGAGACATCTATGCCCAATGCCGGGAGCTTGATTGTGGTGGGACGGTTCATGGGGCAAAAATCCCTGGACAAACCTCGCCGTTCCTAATAAAAGGGCAGTGTGACAAAGGGCAGTGTGACAAGGCGTGACCGTCAGCCTCCCGACTTGATTTCCGACTCCGTGCCGTCGGTATTTGGGGTAATTATTGGGTACCTAGTCCCATGGTCCTACTGCACTGGTGCACCCTAGTGCCCGAAGGAGAGTCTAGTCTTGCTGCTATTCGATTTACGGCCCCCATTCGCGTCTCTTTCATCCGCGTTTTCCCCACAGGCGCGCGTCCCTTCGCGTTTCACTCTCCTGAACTCGTCGCGTCTGTTCTCCCATCGTCTGGGTCTTATATGGGCTCACTATGATTCCACAGCTGCACAGAGCCAGAGGCGTTCTTTCTTGATGTATTTTTCAACGCGCACCCGACGTCAGCCGAGTCCAAGGATAAGCAGCGTGCAGCCAACGCGCTGGTGCCGACTTCCATCGCGTACGCTGGCGGCCAGGTCGATTTTTCGGTCGACATGGGCACTGAGGTGTGTATTTTATTTTATTTTAACTTCTCGAGCCTGTCTAGGGACTCGCATGAATGAAGCGGAGTCCTGGGTGGCAAAAGCGGTATTATAACCCAAAAAAGAAGGGACGGGCGTGGATGTTGGCTCGACAATGACGGGAGGTGGAGGCATTGTTCGAGGTTCAGGCGCAGCGGCTAGCCCTGGTAGGGTGTTCTGGGCGGGGGCCAACGAAGAGAAAGTGACTAGGTTCGAGGGTTTCCTGGTGGAACCCGCGATGGGTCTCAGAGGTTGTGCGCGTGGGATGGGCAGCCATGACTGTCTGTATTTTTGGTTCGCTGCTCACTACGGTCTCCGTATCGCGTTTGTGCGACTTTCGTTCCCCGCAATGCTGTTGTACTCGTTGTGCTACTGGGGTATGCACTGAGCTGCACTGCAGCGTTACTTTTTTTTGCTGTCGACGGTCGACAAGATCCAGACGTGTACTATCCTAAAGCCATGCATTAATTCCTCTACAGTACGCCACGCGTCTCATGATAGTCAAAGGTGCATTTCAGAGCGTCTCTATAGCCATATACGGAGAACTTGTCTCGGAGCCCGCCCCAGAGGCTTCTCCGTACGAGGCAAAACCTGTTCCCACTGTCGACCCTCTCCCACTCCCCCGCTCCGTCGACCCATCCAGCATGCTCGACCCAACCCGCCTCGCAAACCAGCTGCTTTCGATGATTCCAGACTCGCCTCCTCTCCCGCTGGTCATCCGCCTCATGTTCTGTCTAAAACCCTACACCAAAGACTGGGATGACCCCGAATTCCCCTACTTGCATGCGGATTTAGACGCGGAGAACGATAATTCGATCTAGACGCGGCCCTGTGTGTACAGCCAAGCCGGTGCGAGACGACATACCGTACGAGGCGCTCTCGGCATTCGCCACCAAGGTCGCCGAGGCTGTCGGCCCAAAGGTCCGCGTGTATTTTCCAGCTGCTGCGCCGGATTTATGAACGCAACTTTTTTTTCATATCAGAGTAACGATCAGGCGTACTTAGTTGCGAAATTGCTTTGTATCTCGGCTCCGCAGCATCCCGACATGGCGCGGACACTGTTGGTTCGTAATTGAGCGTTACGTTGGCCGTTGCTGATACGGCATGGGCAGCAACAAGTCGACCTCGACGCGGTATTTGACGCACAGACCATGGACGAGTCGACACTCCGCCGCCTCCTGGACGCAGTGTCGAATGCCGATATAGCCCGGCACTTGAACAGCGATTGGTTCTTAGCTGAGCTCGACAAATTCCAGACAAGCTCGACCACCGATAAGTATTCCAAATCCGTCGCCGGCCGCCTCAGTGCGCGGATTCGCCGCTGGGAAGCCTTTGAAGACGCGCTTTCCAATCCCGGCGGCAACTTTCAGGAGGCGGCGCAAATGCTCCAAGACATGGGCTTGAAGAGCAGTCAATCGGCATCTGGCTCGAGACCATGCTCAACCACCCGAACCTCGCAGCCAAGCTTGCTGAGAATTCCGTTTCGAGTGATCCCAGGACGCGGCTTACGCATCTTTTTCCGGGCGTGTTCCCCGCGGGCGTCACCCACGATGACCTGATTGGGTTCACGCGGGCCTACATCGGCGTGGCGAGTGTTTTGGCCGTGTGGGCGTGGACAGACAGCTTGGGTAATGACGACTGCCGCGCACAGACCCTGGCTATAGTACGTTTATGGCAAAACGTCGATGGGTATCGCGAGGTGGGCCGCCTCTAAATGGATGTGATAATACATGCTGACTTCCTCACCCCGTAGATGGTCAATCACCTACTCCTTCTGCCTCAGCTTACCCGACGGCTCGAGTGGATCGTGACGGATAAGTTTCCGCCACGCAAGTCCGGCCTCCTGGCTGAGCAAATACTCGCCGAACTGACCAAGGAGCCTCACGCAATCCTGCGGGATGACGTGGTCCGGACGATCCTCTCGCTCGACCCGCCATTATCATTCATTGCCGAACACGAGCGGCTCCCGATGGAGAAGGTCGCCCTCGTAGCCGAAGACGGCTTGCCCGCAGCGATAGGAGAGCTCAAGTTTTCCAGCTCACATCCACTCTCTCTCCGGCGCTTACGCATCCTGCGGGTGTCATTGGCGATTATTCAGCACGAGCTCGAGGATGCGGACGCAGGCGAATGGCGGATCCTCGAGGCGCTGTGGGACAAAAATGCGCATGGATTCGTCGAGCGTCTGGTGGACATCTTCCTCGGCGTCGCGGATGACCTAAACGCGCACTTTGTCCTCACGGCCCCGCCGCCCATGAACCAGACGCTCGTGGGACAGCTCTTCTGCACATCCGACGATTTGCTCAGACTGATTGCGCGCCTCACGCCCGCGCTCGCGCTGACGAGCCGCGCGTTGCGGAATCTGACATCCAGCATCGCGGACGTGTTTGCATGCACGCATGCGGCAGCGGCGCTGTATTCACAGTCCAGCTCGGCGGCGCAGGACCTACGACATACATGTCTCGATCTGGTCCGCAAGTTCTCGCAACCGCAGGTGTACGCAGAACCGCATAAGCTCGGCGCGGAGATTGTGCTCCGGCCCTGCTTGAGCAGAGTGTTGTTTCCCGTGGCCGCGATCCGACGAGCCACTTCCTGCAGGTGCTCGCGCTGATTGACCATATCCTTCCGCACACCCCTGTGGATGACGATCCGTGGGTTACGTTGATCCTCCCAAATGTCCTCCCCGAGTTCGGCGCGTTCTTCCGTTTGCTGGATCCGGAAATAAGGCTCACGTCATCAACCGGGTTGTCAAACTGGATGACGGGTCATCGGAATGGCGAGTGGTTGCTCATGGAGGAGATGAAGCATCTTGCGCAGGTGCTCGAAGCGCTCAGGCAGTCGATAGCCTCGCACGAGCTTGAGCTGACTAGACACCATCAGGTGTTTCTCGCGCTTCAGTTTCTGTGCGATCTGGTCGATGTGCCGTCGAGTATATCTGAGTGGTCCATGTCGACGATATCCTCTGTTCCTGAGGTATCGCAGGGGCTTGCAGCGTGCCTCACGACGCTTCTCGACATGCACTTGGTCTCGCCCGTCCTCAACGACCTCACGCGGATCCTTGCTAGTCGTGCCGACGCGTTTGACCCTGATCTCAAATTCGCGCTGGTCCTGAGTAGCCTGCGGGTGTTCCAGCACGAGCCTCTCGTTCTGCTGAACGTCTTGAAGGAGCTGCCGGCCGATTCCGATTCCCACCACCGCGAGATGCTGAGGCTCGAAATCGGGCAAACATTCTCAGCAATTGCTCGCACTGAGCTGACCGAAAAGACAGCGCAGACCGTGCTGTCTATTCTTGTCTGGCTTGTCAACCAAGCAAACTCGAAGATGAACACGTTGTTTGGCATTTCCCTATCCTCTTTGTCTCAACTCTATACAAAACTCGAAGAGACTCTCCCCACTCCCTCTGTCGCCACTTTGACAACCTAAAAAACTCGATCCATGTGGATGACGACGATGCTATGATCCCCGCGTCGGTCGAACTACCCAACAGGCTAGAGTTGTCCATACCGGAGATTGAAAGTCTGCTACATCCCATGGTAACGCCATTGAGCACACCAAAGGCACCTCAAATACGCCAGATATCCTCGGGGTGGTCACTTCGCCCGCTAGACTGCTCCGTTCGCCCGCTGCAACAGGACTTACCAAGACGTACGCCAACAACGATTTCAGGGTGCTGCGCCAAGCGCCGTCGGCACGGCTGAACACCAGCAGACTGCCCAGTATGCATGGTGCGTTTCTTTCCACGGTTTCTTTCGGCATTCGTGAATAATACTCATCTGCGCGTGGTGTAGTTGACGTAGGTATCCATGGTCGCTCGACCTGATCGCCGCTGACGATTGTCTGTTTATCTTATCCTTATCCCTAATTCGCACATGCCCTTGTTGGCATGGCGGTGAAAATTACATTCAAAATACAATAATAGGACTTTGAGCTCGCATCCGGGTCGCCTGTGTTGGACACTGGGTCCTTCCAGAGCCAGATGCTGCTCCAATTCAATACTCAATGATTTTAAAAAATCAATAATTCAATTTGACAAGAAAAAAACGGAATGAATGCTGTAGGTGCTGCGCGGCTGGTGGATTTATTGACCTTTTTAGGGGTAGGCTTAGCGACGTCAAAACGGATATTGCCGCTCGGCTATTGACCAGGATTGGTGGCGGAGGCAAGGGGCAGCGGAAATTTACTGGAAGGACTCTTGGAAGGACATGTAGGTATAGCAGCTGAATTGTATTATTTAGTCAGCATCTGTAGTTTTATGTACGATTTTTCTTTAAATACACGGATGAGAGACTGGATTCGAATGACAAGTGAGCTTGGAGAAATGAGATCGTAAACGTCGCAGATGAGCTAACACAAAAATGGTAATGCTTGTGTAGTACACTAAATGTCATATAAGTACATTCAATAGGTGAAGACGTTGGCGAGAGGAAATACGGCGCTATAGTACATTGGCATGTTCAGTATCATGCATTAATGTCCGACTCCATTTATCTTGGTGGGCAGAGGAGGTACTTCTGGAACAGAGTCATCGACTTCATGGTCGTCCTCTTCTTCGCTGAGGAGTTTGGCCGCGAGCTGAGTTTATTTATTTAGAATGGTATAAATTTTCAGGTAAGAATAGCATACCTTCATTGCCTCGGCCTCATTGGAATAGTGCCGTCCGCGTGCACGAACAAAGCGGCGTGCTTGGCGGCAGCTGCAAACGAAATATATCAGTTAACGTACACCGAGTTGCGCGTCGTGACTCACTTTCTTCTCCATCTCCTCATCAAGCTCGACTTCCTCACCCGTCTCTCGCTCATCAGCTCGAATCTCCCGTCTCGCTTCATTCGGAAGATTGAAGCTTGTGCTTCGGCTGGAATTGCCGCTTCCAGAGCGCCCAGATGCACTTCCGGAGCGCCCGGAGACAGATCCAGACTTCCGTTGCTGGAGAACGAGGTACGCCGAGAGGAAGGACCCGAGCCGTCCGCCCCAGTCGGCGAGGGCGACATAATGGGAGATGTTGGATTGGATCCATTTGTCCAGACATACTGTCCGTTTAAATCTAGATTCGGAATCTCTGTCGTTCGTTCATTAGCTAGGGATTTATGCACTCAAGAGGGAGGACGTCGAACCTCCTTCGACCGTGTCGGTCTCCGCGTTATATCTGACGTATGGCGTCTTTGGTTCCGTGATCTTCATGAGACTATCCTTCTGGATTCCGTCAGGGCGAGGTTTTCCTCATCCCATTGCAAACTGCTGCGAAGAGTTAGACTGAAGAGTATGTAACAGAGTGTTCTGGGCTAACTGTCCGCCGACTCCTGGCACCTGCGGCGTGTTCTTCAAGATGCTTGGGTTTCGGGTTCGAAGCGGAGCGGGTAAAGGTGGTAGATGGGGGGGATCCTCGATGAACTCTTCAGACATGGTGCTGTAGTGGTGGAGTGAAGCAGAAGAAGGTCGAGGAAGTAAAGAGTAGCAGAACACCAAATATAGCAGTGCACCAAACACAACGCACTCCAAGCCTCAAACACGCGACTCGTCCAGCCTCGCTCCACCTGCCTATCTCCGTATCTTTGTGAATTCTCTGTCACCCGCTGCCTAGACTGACTTCATCGATTATTCACTACGAATCGTGGGCTGACGTTTTACAGTCATGAACATCATATCTAGTATCGCTCCACAGTCGCGACTTCTCCAAGTCTGTCACGGGTCGCCTCAGCGCCGCTCTGAATTTTGAGCGAATAGGAAGGCTATCGACGCGTATGGGATTTTACCTTACTGCTTCACTCCGAGTTACGGGACCTGTTCAACTTGAATCCGACTGATTCTTACGAAGCCTGGCACTCCTCCGATTTTATACTTGGAATGCCAAAGTATTTCCGTCTCATTTACAATGTAATGGATTATGTCCATCTCATACACCACCAGACAAAAACCTTGTGCACTAAACCTTGCTGGCAATGAATGCGGCCGCCGACCCCGCATCTTGGCCGTATGTCCTGGATAAGGGAGTGGTTCAGAATGATATACATAAGGCAATAAGGCTATGAACCCACAAGTGCGGTGCAAGAACGAGGTCGCCGTGCGCACAAATATCATCTCCGGTATGGCAGATAATTTTCGTGTTGGCTGCAGAAACCCCAGTGACGGCCGCACCATTATCCGGATCACCCTGCTACATGTAAGCCGCATAGAAATTGGACTAGAAATATAAAAAATCCTCACGAAAATGACAGCAGCGTTGATCCGCGAAGACACAGCGGCAGAAAGTTGTTTGGCTGAATTGTGGACGAGTTGACCACCTTGACTGTATCCCACAGTAACAATCGCGGCCTGCAAGAATCTCTTTTAAAACAGGCAAGGAGCCACAGTTTTTTGACGACATACGTTGGGACAAGATGTAGCGGCATTCGTCAACTGTTACCCGCTTCAGCCAAGTTCTGACAATTCAGGGGAAAATCTTACGTCGGATGCCATGGTCTTCGATCCCTGAGGATCACCCCCCTCCAAAAACCCTGGAATACTTGCGGGGTAATCCACACCCTGGAATGACAAAGACTTTCCGCCCAAAGCTGTTTTAAGAGCTGCTTGGAGAGGTGGCCCGGCCACAGTACCGATCGGAGCTGGCTCCGTCGTCCCGCGAGCAAAAATCACCTTCATGTCCCGAGTAACTATTTTGGCAAGTTCTCAGCTTTGGAAGTGGCGTACCATAACATCTGCACAAGCAGCCCGTCGCTCGACCACTGGGGCCGCGAGAGCAAAAAGACCAAGAGAAACAAAGGTAAGGAAAGAAGAAAACATAGTTTGAAGGGGAGGAAGGGGAGGTGTTCTCGTAGGAAGTGAGTATTTCCTTCATCCCTGGAATAATTTATATGAACACACTGCAACCGACGTCGGTGACGGGTGCAGTTAATGTTGAGCGGATCCAAAGGTTGCCAGCTTGTAATGCATCCGCAATACCTTTACGCCTCGTGTATTATGTCGAGCGGACCGAGACCTACAGTGGACGGGGTTTATGTTGAGCGCGGAACATATCGCAACACCACAAGAATGGTTGCCCGCAGCCAGTCCAAAAAATTATAGGTTGCTATTTACCTCTACCAAAAGTATAGGTCCACACAACGGAGGGCTGACTTATATAGATTATGGGCGAGTCGGAACGTGGTCGGAACGTGTTTGCCATGGCGAATACTTATTCATATTGATGGAACCTCAGGGTCGATCGAGAAACAAACGGCGGACGTGCAAAGCACTGCAAATCATCCTCGGGATCGCTGGAAGTAAAGATCTGTTTGTCTTTCTGCCACAGGTTCTTGTGATCCTTAATTGATTTTTACTGCAGATTCTTGGGATCCTTAATTGATTTCTGCTATCTTGTGATCTTAGAGATCACAAGAACCCTGTAGCAGAAATCTATAGCGTTGTCAAGTACAATATGTTCTTTGATGCCAAGCTCTTGACGACCGGAGTTTGACTTTGGTGGTACATAGCCGTGCTTCGAGCATTCAATAGCGTAGGATCGCGGATGATCCTGGATGACCAATGTAGACCAGTGTGTTGCGGTAACCAATAAATGATGCGACTAAAACTCAACCGTGGAATCAATTGATGGGAAGTTCGCGTTCACAAATACAACCACTACAAGTACACAACCCACAGCACTATATTATTGACAATCTTCAAGCTACTCGGGAAACCTTTCCAGTTTTGACGTCGTAGATCCAGCCGGTAACCGTCGTCTCGGGCAAGAGCAGAGGCTCACTCGTCGCCCAAGCTACGTCCTCTTGAACAGATTCCTCCAAATTTTGATCTCCAAAAAATCTATGTCATCGACACGAGCAGCAACTTCGGCATTCCCTTTGGCAGCATCCTTCACAATCGACCGCAAGTCTTCGGAGACAAAGGTTTGCATGCCGCAGTCGGTATGGTGAAATACGGCTAACTCGCGCGTTCCAAGAAGACGTTGGGAGATTATAATACTGCGCAGCGCATCCTTCCTATCGGAAATTTTGTTCCCAGTCCGTCACAACTAATTGGAGATTAAAACACTCACGCAATACCACCTGCGTTTCTAATGACATGTGCGTCACCCTCTTTGATTCCCAGGTGGGCAGCTGGGCTAAGATAAGGTGTAAATTTTCATATAAACCGAGAGAATAATGCTACTCACTCAAGTCGGGCATCCATGCAGGTGACTGGGGTGTTACTTTCAGTATGACCTAGAGATAAAACTGGCAACCCACCTATTATTAGCTTTTTGGCGGGTGGCATAGCCAGGTTGCCCTTGTCGCCAAAGTTGGCGACATAGTGTTCATTATGCTTCACAAATTCGGTGTGTTGAGAGGACATGTCGGTTGTGGGATGCCAAGAACCGATGCTGCTCCGCTTATATACCAATCCTCCTATGGCGATTCATTGGCGAACGATGACGCGATCAATGGCCGGGATCCTCCGCAAAACATGTACAGATCCGCAGATGGTGGAGCCTACTAATTAAGACTAATTATGAGACGGAATCCCCTACCTGGCCAATGACGTCTTTCCAAAATTTCCGCCGTGGGGAATCCCGGGTCCAAGTCAGTTACCGGACGGGAATGTGTGGGGATGGGTTTATGCTTCCACCGCGCCAGTATAATTTATCCTCCTCCTCCTCCAAAGACCCTCACCATATTTTTTACGGGCTCCAGGCAGGATTTTTGTCAGTAGTAAAGAATCCGCGTCCCCGACTCCCCGCTTGCGGTCGCAAGATTTTTCCGACGCTTTCAACAGCAAAGTTTGGTATCCGAGGCATCAGCGACCTGTCCGTTTTGCGAGAAAGTCGTTGAAAAATGCCGTAAACGTAACGGTTGGGTCAGACAAGTCAGTCCAGTCCAGTCCGTCGTCTCGACGAGCCCAGCGTGGATGATTGAGATTAGACAGTGGGACAGCGCGGCGCGAGATACCAATAATCAACACTGTTGCGCAATTCGCCCGCCACAGAGTGGGCAGGAGGACTGGGATGGGGGACCTCTTTTGGTGGTTTTGAAGAACATTGGGTACGGCAGTTCGGCACGAACGGGAGTTTCCGGAAATTGATGGCCGAGGATCTTCTTGGCTTCGCGTGATTTTGGTCTTCAAGAAATTGCTCCAATCCTTCCGAAAGTCTGCGTAAATCTTCCAGGGGCCATGGGTCGCTTTTCATGGAGTTGATTACTCCGTCCTATCACCAGACTGGAGTTTCCATTCACGATTTTGAGGTTCAGCTTTACCTACGGCTACATACCTCTCGTGCCAGCCTTCTGGCAATATTTACGGTTCCCAGGCTTGGTCCGTCCACTCCATGTAAGACATACCTGGACCCACAAAGACTTCACATGGAATGCTCGCTTGATCTGGGCGTTCGGCGGTTCGATGATCCATACCCGGGCGGTCGCTAGTCCACTACAACTGGTGCTCGTACCTCGCATTGTTGTATAAAAATCCTCAAGCCAATATACATCTGCTTCTTAGCGCAGGCACGAGCACTTTTTTGTTGTAGCGTCTGTTTATAGGAGACTATCTGCTTCTGACCTCGCCTTTGTCGCCATTTCTCTCTATCTTGTGGAGTCGGACGTGGATCATGCACAGATCGTGGTTGGTCTTCCTGGCATGAAGATTTTCGCAGGCCTGCCTTCGCCGTTCTGGACTGAAGGTGCTATGAGCTTCGACATCTCACTCCAAGCTTCGCTGCAGCCGGTACGACCAGTACATTATTATTCCTAGGTCCACCCAGAGACCCGTTCTACCATCCAAGCACATCGCTTATCAGTTAACTGAAAACTAACCGGAAAACTCCTTTCTCAGCGATGTCTGCGAGCTGTTCCGGATAGTCTTCTTCACGGGACACGTTATGCCTGTGCGTGACTTTTTTTCTCATTTTTCGTGATCGTTTCCGACGACTCCCGAAGGTACAGCATATTGCCGATATTTCAAGCCACAGCTACCGTTGCAATCCCAATAATAGTCGGGACTTTATATACTTTTTGTGGTTGTTTTGTGGAGACAATCTTCACACGTATATAAAGAGTTCAAAATCCCCAAAAGTTCGGATGTTGACAATGACAGATGTTGTTATGCGTTTTCCCGTTTTCTCTGACACCTGGTTATGGGCTTTTCTCTGACACCGGGATTGTGGGCTTTTTTCCCAGTGCGCGGACCACATTCGCCGTCACCATTTCGGTAAGTAACTCTACCTAACTCTACTCCATGATCGGTGTCGTGTGTACCGAGGAAGATCTGCAGGCGATCAAGTAAGAATGATCATCATTCTGATCGGGAGTCGTCGTGATCGTTTGATCGGGTATCGTTTGGTATGTACGACGCCTCTTCATCGCATGCTCACTCAATCCACGCGAACCAGGGCGAACTGTCATTCCGGACTGGCCTGGGTTCCCAGTTCCGTCCCCACCTCGTGGAACACATTGGAGGACATCTTACTTTCTGGAAGAGTCTAATTTGAACAGACGCGCTCATAACACCATCGTTACAATAAATGGCCTCCACTCGCAAAGTGACTCAGAGATACTTTCTCCGCTCGAGTCTTTCGCTTTCCACTCAATGTCATCTCATTTCCCCCAGCCACTATGTATAGGCCAAATTCAGCTATTCAAGTTCCAGATCAGCGCCCATTTCATTCTTCTGGGCGCTCGAGCTGATGGTTAAGTATAGCTCATGGTTCTTTGCCATTAGGACATTCCTCCCGGCATCGTGATGCAATTGAATCGGTTTGGATAAGAATCGAGGTGCCGATCATTGAAATAGCTTTCCGCCATGCCTATGCCCAAGTTGCTGAAGAAGCTCAGCAGGAAGAGCTTTGAGAGGGAATGATAGCGAGCCCGAGACTGACTCTGAGTCCCCACCCCCGCTGCCTCTCACCGAATACGATTCCCTCGGAGATGAAAGTCACAGAAATTTTTGCCGCCGTCGCAACCATTTCCCAGCGCCAAATCCTCTCCTGCATCCTCAGCGCGACCGAGTGGTGACTGGTCTCACCAAGTAATACGGTCCATATCGAATGGCAGCGCAGAATCGGCCCACCAAATCGTGAATGGCGACTACGCGAGCAGTCTCCAGGCACACAGCAGGCAGCCTTCGCGGACCATGTCGAATGCCACTGTGGAATCAGCCCAATACACTGCGAATGGCGAGTACGCGCGCAGTCTTCGGGCACCCAGTAGACAGGCTTCGCAAAACGCCTATACTGATAACACACATCCACGCCTTTCCTACGCGCCCCCTAGCGGCAGCCCGCCGCCGCGGTCCCGTGCAAGCTCGTCCGGTAGCCGTCCCGCCTCTTATGCAGTGGAGGGTGATCCCGAGCTCGGGTATACTCCCCGTCACAGCTGGGATATCACCAACCGCCACTAATTGCCAGCAACCAACTCACTGCGTCTCCACTGGTAGTATACAAGGCGTCGAACACCCTCAGGCTCCAAATGACGACATGTCTCGGAACCTCGCAGGAGCCTGGAGATTGCCAATACGGCGCCTAAAGTGTCGAAGGTCGACCAAGTACTTCTGGTAGCCGGTGAGTCTTTAAACGACTCGCTCCAAATTATCACCTGATCCCCTGGCAAGAGAATAACTTTATGCAAGCACAAGTAAAGGAAG
>JARJLF010002565.1:0-34649 GCA_029378395.1 Mycena leptocephala | reverse complement strand
AACGGCAACGCAAATGAATTGTACATAATCTACATTAATTCACCACAACGGCGGCCGAGGTACAAACGGGCTGTGTCGATTCTGCCTTTTTTCCCCCACGCGGTCAGTGAGGGCCTCCCAGTGGTGGAGCGTCATGGTCTCGAGCTCATCCTGGCGGTACAGAACTGCGTCCAATCATATATATATTAGCCAATATTGTGCCCAAAAAAACAAAAAACTTACGCTCGTAGTATCCATACAAAAGGTTCTCTTCGCCAAAACGAGCAAGAGCATTCCGGAGGGTCAACGTAATGACCCGCGTCATCGCCGCGGGCAGCAAGTCCGACTCAGCAGGATCGAGGTAAGACGACGCGAGTTTGCGGACTACCAAAGTCCGTCAGCGTAAACAACATAACGAAATAATGACACATACCTGTTACAACAAAGTCTGCCCGCCGTTTATGGCCGGCAGGATAAGGATTCCAAGCTCCACTGTCACCGGCCGCGCCGCCGTCGCGAGCATGGCGGCCTTGTGTTGTTGTGCCAGCATCTTAAATTAGCCGCCGCCTCTTGATGGAACGCCATGTGGGCGAAGTGCAAGTCGAGCCCGTCGTGTCCGGAAAACTCGTGGCCAAAGTCTTCACGGAACATCCTCGCTAAGTCGACATCAATGCCCCCGAGGGCGCGAAAACAAGAGACCGAAGTGAATCACATACCGCGCGCGAGATAAATCACCATCACGATATGATCATGACGGCCGATATCCTCTGCATGCTAACGTCAAACGGCTGAAAAACGTAGAAGAACAACGCCAACGCACTAGCCAAATCCCGCAGCGTATATAGCTCCAAGACCCGCGGTGCCTTGCGGGCAAACCACGCTTTGTTCTCGCTGTCGGGGACAAATTTGCCGTATTGTTCTTCGTATGCTTTACTACCGCAACGTCAGTGACCAGCAATAAAAAGTCAGCGACGGACGTACGTGCCCGCCAGTGAGCGGCATCCGTCTCGAAGTTGGCTTCTTGCCGGTCCGCGATATTCGTCATGGACGCATTGGCAGCCACATTCCGCTCTGCCGACTGTCATCAGAGCAAGAACGGGGAACGGACAGCAGGACGTGGAAGGAACGGTGACTTACGATGTTTCTTCCACAGCCGACTGACTTGGCGGTTCGCTGCTACCCTCTCCCGTTCTTCTTCTTTCTTCTCCAAGGCAGTCAGCGGCCAGTCCAACTGCTCTCGGGGCGCGTACGGGTCCGTTATGCGGGGCAAAGGAGGCCGGGAACCGGCCTTGGGCTTGGGTGTAAGGTGTTTGCGACGAGCGGGGGGCATACTGGGGCGATACAGACGAGGGTAAACGCGCAGGATTATATTTCCTTCTTTATATATATATCAATGCACGTCAAATACGGAAAACAATGGGATCCTTACCGAGCCACCGTTCCACGTTTTGGCGCCGCCGTGTGGTTTCCTGTAAACGAATCAGGATAAGTAATTAATCGCCATCCCAAAGCCACCGACCTAATCCATTGTTAACACATGCGGATTCCTGTAAAGGAATTAGCATAAGTTATCAATCGTCAATCCCAAGCCACCCACCTTTAATCGCCAATCCATTGTTCACACTTCCGGCTTCCTGTAAAGGAATTAGTGCAAGTTATCAATTGTCAATCCAAAGCGACCCACCTTTAATCACCAATCCATTCCAACCATTGTCGGCCTGAAAATAGACTCGTCAGTGGCACATTCCAAATGAGACGTACCAACGCCGAAATCCTCAAGTAATATGAGTACGGTAAGAGCGAATTTACAGTGAATTAATTAGAGTCGCGCGTACAAAATATCAATCAGAGTCTGTGCTACTGTAGTCCGTGTTCTCACTGTCCATCTCGTCGTACACCGTGCGATACACATCAGCATTGTCCAGCGCATCCAGGGTCTCGAAATCCTCCAAGTCGTCATCACCACCGTTGTCCTCCTCGAATCCGTCCTCGCCTCTCCCCGCTGTGCGACGCTGGATCAAGCACTGCACCAGCTCCTCTTCCGTAGGCCCCCAGCTTTCGTCCCCTTCGACGTCCGGTATATATCTGCGCCACGTCGCACACAGGCGCACCAGCCGTTCGCGGCGTAGCCAGTATTGGTAACGATCCGCTTCATTATCTGCCAAGCGAGCCAAAGTTAATCGCGGTTCTGTCCTACCGAAGCGTAAACGTACCTGCGTCTGCCCTCGCCGCATTCAAAACCTCCCATTCCTCTGTAAACCATGCCCGTAAGGACCGCCGTTCCTTCTCAAGGATTATGTCCTCCTCCTTCGTGCGATCCAACTGCAAAACCGCCCGTATACCGTCCCGCACATCTTCCTCGCATAACCACGGCGGGGCGACGGTGTCCTCGCCGTCGTCGTCGTCCAGACCCACATCCTGCCAAATCGTGTCGTCGACGTCAGCTTGTACAACCCGTCCGAGGGAATACGTTCCGGGGCAATAGCGCCACGGGGGGCGCGCTTCCGTTGAATGAGAGCCGCGATGGCGTCGCACAGCTTGTTGTACTCGTTCTTCAAGTTCGATATTTTGGGCTCGCGTTTTTTGACCGAGGCCTCGGTGTGCGTTTGCAGTTTTTTCTCCGACTGCGATATTCCCGTGTCTGTGCCACGGATGAGTAAACTGTTCGCACGAGCACATAATGCATATCACCTTCACCCTGTAGCCTTCTCCCCGTTCGCTCGATTCGATCGCGCTCAAACTTCCGTGCACGTACAACGTCGCGTATTCGTTTCTTCAGCGCCCGTGCATTCATCCGAAGCTCGAAGTACTTGTTTTTCGCCATCTTGGATAGCTCTTGTGTTTCGAGCACCCCTAGTGCCGCCTCTTGGCGGCGTAGTCGCTCTTTAACCTTTTCCAGGCCTTTCGCGCCGCCACCAATGCGAGCTTAGTCCGCACCATCAAGTCCTCGTCATCCCCTCGTAGGCATCGCCGCCGCCGCCTCACAGTCCTGTACCTGGGACTTGCGAAGAACGACGGCCTCGCGCAACGCCAGGACCGCAGCTACGGCCTTCTGTCCCCGATGCTTGGAACGTCCTGTATCTGGAAGTCAGTTTCCAAGTCCCGACCATGACTTCACTTACGTGCAAGTGGTTTCGTCTGCGCTGCGACCTGGTCCGCCACTGAGCCCGCAGATATTCCTCCGTACAGCCCGAGCGGCTGAGCGCTTCTTTGGCCTCCGACCGTTTCTGGACGCTGACGAGCCGCCGACGGTGATTCCACTCCGCGAGCTTGAAGAGGTTTTCCTCGTCCAGGTGCCTCACCTGCGTGTCGAGAGTATATAGCCGGTGATGGTACTGGATAGTTTGTTAGCGGTGAACCTCCAATTAAAACACAGGAAGACGGACGCTGGAAATGCGCAAATGCGCAATGAGATGGCTGATGGCGTGCCAGAAGCGCTCGCAGCCTTCACCATTCGTCAAGCCAAAGCCTTTGCGCTTTCGGGGGTGATAAAGTATCTGGCACGCCCATTCGTGCCCGAAGGCGTGAAAGACTGCCACCGCGAACGCGAGCCGGTGTATATACCGCGCTAAAAAGCCCCATTTCATGGCCGAGCGTTCCGCCTGACAGGCTACATCGTACAGGAATCCCACCGTGATGTCCAACGGCAGGTGCTGGAACAGCGTTTCGAGGAGCAGCCACACGTTGAACTGCTTTTCCCCGCTGCTATGCATGTTGACTAGCCAAAGAACGCGGTCATGATGGCAGAGGAGGGCCATCAAGGCCGTGTCGTCGTAGAATTGAGTACTCGCCTTCTCGCGCCTTTCATCAGCGGCTTTGAAGGACGCCTCGCAGCCGTCGAGGACGGAGCGAGGGAGCTTGAGCGACGGGTGTTCATACCCGTCCTCGTCTTCATCACCGGAACCTCGAGGTCTCCCTCGTCGGGTACGGGTACGACGGTGCTTTGCGGGCTTCTTGTTGTGCGGTTTTTTGGGCCCAGTGTCGCGTACGCCCTCTACGTACTCTTCCATTTGTGCGCTCAGTCCCTCCGGAATGAAGTGGGTCCCGGGTAGAATTTGGGCGGATCGGCCGTGCCCTTGTTTCTCTTCTGGGTAAAGCAGGCGTCCACACACACGTACACGTCCGCCCTGAAAACGTGGCTGTTAGTCTGATTTCTTTGGCGAGTCTGTGCAAACAAACGTACAAAACCTCGTGTCGTGCGTGACTCCACCAAAACAAGCAGGGCAGCGCCGTCGTAGATATTCGCTGGGGCGCTTTAGGGCGGCGGTTCTGGGAACGGGTTTGCCGCCGGTGCGGGGCTGCGGGGTCTTGATCGTTTCTTTCCTCCGCGTTCTGCAGGAGTAGGTGAACTCGAAGGCGATCGACGCCCTCGAGTCCGCCCCTGCGCACGGACATTCCGGTCCTCCCGCGCGAGGAAGCGGCTGGCGCCTTGGGGTCGCTTGGGCGTGGTCGCGTCTGGCGCCTGGGCTGGTCGTATCGGGCACTCGCATCGGAGTCGGAGTGCGTTCGGCGTCATCGTCGTCATCGGAACCGGAGCTCTCGTCGTCGCCAAGGAGGGATAGGCGCTTCAGCTCCACCAGATCATCGTAGTGATGATCTACTCGGTGGCGAAGATGCGTGTACCACTCGAGCGCACTCGCGAAGTGTCTCCGCAGTGAACCCTTATAAACCCGTTAATCCTTTATGGCGCCAAAAAAAAAATAGGGTAAATCAACGTACCTCGCTCTCCAGCTTATATCCGAATCCTTCGAGGAAGCTCTCTAGCGTCGCACACCACGCCGTATTATTCGGAGCGATGCGCACAAAGAGCTTCATGACAAGCTCCAAAAGTCGTAGATCCACCGCCAGTGTCGGACGTAAGGGGGCGGAAGGGAATAAGCCCGCTTGCAAGAGTTGCTCGGCGGCAGGAGCGCATGGACAAGCGTAAAGCGTAACGTCGCTGATACCTGCGGAGGCCAAGGTTAATATCATAAGACCACCCGAACGCAAAATACGTACTTGTGAAACGAATTGCGATATATTACACACGACGGTCTTGCCGCAAGCGCAATTCGCTGGACCGCGAGGCAGGACAAGCGCGTCTGCGTGCGGAGGCTTCTGGTCTTGTGCCACACCCCAACGAAGACCGGAAGGAGCGCAGGGATTATTTGAGCCTGCCACACTTGCCACTGTCTTTCCAGGGCTAGGCGATGATGGGTAACTTTGGAGGGGGAATTGCCATCCGATTTACGCGGAGAACTCGGGGTCTGGACGTCGTGGTCTTCGTCGAGATCGTAGCGGCCGAGGTCGTCTGACGCGAGCAAATCGTCGGATAAGGCGGGGACTTCAGAGATTGGGGGAACGGCGTCTTGGAGCTCGTGGCGACGAGTGTCTGGATTAACGTCCGACTGTTTGCAATATAAACCAACGGCTCCTGGCCTTTCTTCGATTTTTTGAGGTAGTGCGGATCTTGTGGACCCTCCACCAGCATAGGCGTCCAGTTTGCCGCCCGCTGGGCATGCGCCTTATCTCGCTTCGTGATTTTGGCGAAGGGCATCGAAAGGTGAACGCTAGAGACAAAGATGGGTGTTAGAGGCGGAGAAGAAGGGTGCTTTGGCCACTTACAATTTTGGCACACACAATCGCGGTTTCCCTTTTCGGACGACCGACCGCTTGGACTTCTCACTTTCTCCACCGACGCCGAGGCCTACTGTCGGAATATTACTTAGATACGCTAATCATTAATACAAGGTGCTACTTTTCAGTGGCGTTGGTCCTTAATACATCACTGTAGCTACTCTACACTACGCTATGTACAGAGATGGTCGTGGTAAGAGGCAAGGAGCGAAGACATCAAACACCACAACAAAGCCCCAAGCTGATGTGCGCAAAAGCGGCATCGAATGGCATGTTTTGATTTCAAACTCCGCCGACAACACGCATATGCAAATAACGCGTCCCCCACACGACGCGTTTTTGACGTGTCGTTTCGTGTCTGTGCACCAGGGTAGTATTTACACACTTGTACTTATATTCTTGTCCGAAATACATTATATACAAACGTGTACTATATATTCTCGTCTAAATGCATTATATACCATTACATGTAATTCGAGTTAGACATTGTTATAGAAAGAGCGGGGTTGCTGCTTGTCGCCCGAGACGTCGATGCAAACGCCGCCCTCGTCGCCGCAGTCGTTGGCCATGGGGTTCTGACAAAATCAGAAGTCATGTCGTGAGTTATCCCCGCCAGTTGTTTGTTGAGCGATCGACACAACGAATATAGAGGGAATAAACCCTCCCCGGCTTCAACCCTTAGCGGGGTTATCGCGAATTTGACTCGCACCACGTCGGTCAAGTTTATCTTCTGAACCTCAGCATGCTCTGATGGCATGGTTTGCGCGTATTCTCCGAGGTGTGTTTGATCGCCATTGACGTCGGGCCCGATGATGATGACCCGCACTTCCACCGCCGCGATGCTTTCCCGACCCGCGTGTATGTGTTGTTCGTACATCGTGCGCTGGGGTCGGAGGTTGTTGACGGGGATTCCGACGTTCTTCAACGGGAGCCCCAATTTCGCGTTCGCCTTCTTCTTCTCGTACTTGAAGTTCGGCGGAATGATCACATACCCGGAATGGCCGTTGGCATTCGAGGCCGCCTGTGACCAATTCGCGTGCCAGTACGGTGTGATCACTGAGGTGTCGACGACAATGTCGACGCGTTTGTCGACGAGCTCGATTTGCGTCAACCATTGGCCATTGGATTCAGCTAGGAAGCAATCAAACCAGTCAGTCTCGAGTAACGATGAGTTTTTAATTATGATGTACCGCTTGCAGCATCGAGTGCGCGTTGCTCTGCGGGATCGCGCGGGACATCTGGACCCGTCCAAATGGGTGACCAACTCAGGGGCGGCGAAGGTGTGCGCTCCCTGAGTGGGCCCTCCCACTCAACGTAGGCGGTTTGGACGAGAGGCATTTTTTTGCTATAAGGTGAAAACAAATCAGCGAGAATCGCGTCAAAGTTGGAAGGTGACATACTGGCGATCCTCAAGGTGCTCAATGGCGACCTCGATGATGCTTTGGGAGTTCTCGAGCCGAATGCTCATCGTCGCACCCTCCCAAGCACTCTTGACCTTCACCCCTCGCAGGATCTTCTGCACCTGCGTCTCCGGCGACTCCCAATCTTTCGAGTTCTTGTTGGGGCCCTTCTGCGCGACAAGAACGCCACCGACAACGAAACCATAACGGCCCTTGTAGTTATTTCCTTTGAAAGTTTTTTTGCCGCCTATGACCCTGACCTCGCGGCCTTCAAAACCCTTCCCGTGTAAACGTGTTTCGTGATGAAGTCGCGCATGGTCTTGTCCTTGATGGCCATGTTACTCGCGACGACCTTCATCAAGATCGGGTCGTTGATCAACGTTTCTGTGACGTGCTTTCCGGCGTCGGGCATCGTTGCACCCCAATCCGCAAGCGTCTTCTCCACCCGATACGCAAACTTGAGCGAATGGGTGGGCACGACGAAATACGGGTCCACCTTTTGAGACGTTACCACGTTGATGTCTCGGGTTTGGTTTGGATCGCGTATCTAAACCAATATTCGTGAGTGGTTTTATGTACGAGATTTCAAACTCACCAGGTCCCCGTGGTCGTATGGAATCGTTTCGAGAGTCACGGCATTGAACTTTGCGCGATTGGGCTGGCATAGAATAACTCAGAATAAAACAGCATCGGGTGAATTGTCGACTTACATCGTACACTTCAGCAACACCACCCGCGCGGAGGCCGATGACGAACCCTTTTCTCTGAGCATGAGGTCCGCGTCTCACTTCGACCCAGTCCCCGCATTGGAAACAGATCGACAAGTGCGCCATTGGACAGGAAACCGAGGTATTTGGCGCTGTGGAACACTCGCCGGACTTCTCGTTGCTTTTGGTGGGAGGCGTCTCGATGGGCTGGAAGGTGACCATGCCGTCGAGGGCGACGTCAATGACGCGCCCCAGCTGCCCGATCTCGCCATCGCCGTCGACGACAATCACGCGATCGAGAAGATCCAACACCCGCGGAATACGCAGAATGTGATGGTCGAGGGAATGCACGGGGATGTAGCGCTCGACGTGCTGCTTCGCAAGTCGTTGTGTTCCGTTGAAGTGTCGGCGACAAGCGGCCATACGCTGCGAGCCGACCTGCCGGATGGCCAGAATGTAGCCCGACGTCCTCCCAGGTCCCAGGTCTTTGGTCACAAAGCGGTCTCCCTCCGCGAGCGCCAAAGTCGGGAAGCTGTTGTCGCGGAAGTCCACTTCTGGGATGTGGACTCGATGGAAAAACTCGAGCTCTGCTTCGGTGGGCCGCACATTCCCCTGGTCCAGCTCAGATCCCGTCAATTGAAGCAGGAGGAGACCATCCAGGAAGCACCAGTTCCCGTAAAGCACTTCTTTGTTTATCGGATTGCCCGCCGTGACTCGACCCATAATAGTTGGGGAGTTAAACGCCTGCTCCGAAGTGTAGAAGAGTTTTGGGGCAGGGCGGACTTTGCGACTACCGCCCGGCTTCGCCTGGCGAATCGCCCTCATGGCATCCTCCTGCTCGTCCTCGACGGGTTTTATCCGAGGAACGACCAAGCCGTAGTCCACGCGGGTAATGAGGACCAAATCTCCGCCGTATCGACCCTTGTCGACAATGCGCCCCATCCCAAACGTGGCCCGGGGTCAGGCAGGTCGAGGAGCATAGGGCGCTCTCCGACGGGAACGATAGCCAGGACGTGCACGCCGCGCTGGTTGCGAACTGCCCAATATAGTGTTTTTGGCTTTTTGGTTTCGACGTACACCACGCCAGGTATGTCGGGGCGGTGGAAGGCGGAACGAGGTCGGGATGTTCTGCTCGTTGGGAACGAGTCCGTACAGCCAAAGGAGGAAGCTGAACTTGGTGCGGGAAGCACCTTGACGGAGTACAGCTCGGGATCGTCTAGCGAGGGCAAGATTTGTAGGGATCGAGTGCCCCCTCCATTTGAGCACGAAAAGAGTCCCGGCGGCACTGGCACCCAATCCCCTGCTTTTGCGCGAGCGCTCGACAATCTCCGCCGCCATTTGCTCTGCGTCGCTGTCATCGAAAAGGAAGCGTGGTGCATGAGCTCGGGAGGTGGAGGTGCCTTCCGCCAGAGGGGCGTCGTCGATGAAAGCTATTGGACACATTAACCTAGATTCGTGACGATCGCCTCAGACGTACCCTTATCTGCCGGGGTCTCGGGCTCATCTTCCTCGCTGTCTGCATCTTGCGCGTCGAGATCGAAGTATCTGGCGAATCGGAGGGAATGGGCAAAGATCGTCGTCCTCGCCGTCCTCGTCTTCGTGGCTGAGGAAATCCCGGCGGGCGGGGCCTCACCTCGGGGGATGAAGCGCGCGTGCTGCCTTGAAGATGTCAGTGTCCGCGCAAAGTGGTAGAATTGAGACGTAGTCGTCGGGCAAAAACAGAGGGTCTTGCTCGGCTGCGCGACGGTCGGTCTGGCTGGCGATAAGGCACGTGTGCGGACTTGAAAGGCGTCAGGGTCGGCGCAGGAAAAGTCAGTAGAATGAACGTACATGTCCGGAACAGTGCGTCTGGTTGCTCCGGAGGACAGCGTAACTTGGTGGCGGGACATCCACAGCATCATCGCCTCCTCACGCGCGTCCTCCTCCTCGTAGGCGCGGATGAGATCATCCGACGATTCCGCCAGCGTATCTTTGGAAAATGTCAGCAGCAGGTCGCGTTTAGAATATGGCGATGACCTATGTATCCTTGCTCGCGCCCTCTTCATCCCACTCGATGGATTCATCCCTGGCGTGTGCTCGGCACCTGGGGTGCGCTGCTCCGCGACTTGCGAGTCGGCACGATGCTGCGGGGTCGGGGTGCGGAGAGCACGGCGGGGAGTTTACCGCGCGAAGTCGAAGGTGAGGACATGAGGATATTGTCCCATTCCTCTTGGATCTGGTCCATCCTGTAGTTTCGCGGTCGTACGCGCGCGCCTGCGCTTCCGCAGAGTCCTCATCGTCGTCCTCGCCCGGTGAGTCTTTGACCATATGAGAGGCGCCGTCTCGATGAAGGGCGCAACTCACCTTCCCATTCTTCAAACGCATACAAGTCCAGATACCGGGACCCGCCCCTCCATTTCCTCATCGTCCACCTCTCCGAGTCTCGCGCCTGCATCGCTGGCGTCGTCCGGCCCTGGGCATAAGTCAGATCAAAGCGCCAGTGCGACGGCGGGCGCGCCTACCTTGTCGTGCGTGAACGTCGCCAGATTCGCCAAGCACCCCCTCCATGGCGTCGTCCTCCGTCTCGTGGGGTCTGAGACGCGGTTTCCGCCTCCATCGCTGGCGTCGTCCAACTCTGTGGATGAAATAGTCAGATCAAAGCGCCAGTGCCGACGGCGGGCGCGCCTACCTTGTCGTGCGTGAACGTCACCAGATTCGCCAAGCACCCCTCCATGGCGTCGTCCGGCGCCTCCGCTGTGACGGGCTTGTCATTTTCGACGGCTGGCACGTGCGTCGGCGAAGGACTTGGGCGCGCTAATGCCGCGGGCTCACTGACGTGTTCTGGCGGCGGAGTGAGAGCGTCGAGGGCGGATTGGCCTGCCAGGGCTTGTGGGTCGACGTCCATGGCGATCTGGAGCTAACGGGTCGTCAGCGTCGAGCGCGATGCCAAGCGATATCCGATCATGGGGACGGCATGTCTTTTTTTCATTTATATTCTATCTCTTCGTTTTTTTTTCTCATTTGAAACGGCTTTCGTTGGGGCGGGGCATAACAACCCAACGCCCGACGCATTGTATTTTTTGTACTCTATCCTAGCTACTCTACTCAACGCCGACTTACCTTGGTGACGGGCGGAAGCAAGAGGGAGAATAGGCGCCGGAGGCCTACAGCGGCCAATGTGATGTGGGCAAAAGCGGCATGAGATGCCGTTTCCCACCCAGCCACACGGGGGCTGTGTGTGTTGTGGCTGGGTGGGAAACGGCATCTCATGCCGCTTTTGCCCACATCACATTGGCCGCTGTGGGCCTTCGGCGCTTATTTCCCCTCTTGCCTCTGGCCGTCAGGCAATGGGCGGCGACAAGTGGGCGCGCCTGTGGCGCCTATTTCGCTCTTTGGCCGCAACCCTCATGTTGCTCACGGCCGCCAACGCTTTCGACGCAGGCGCGGGCGTTGCGGCCGTGGCTCAATTGTAATTACCTGTAATGTATATTTACAATACGCGCGCTGGATGGAAGGCAATATAATGGGGGAAAAAAATTGAAATGCACCTTAAATCGTCGGAAGGACTGAGCGAAGTAAAGCGTCGTACGCTGGATCTTACCGGAGGTCCTATGGCGGCGGCGCGTTGGAACGAGAGAGTGCGTGCATGGAAGGTCGTTGCGGTCTCAGTAAGTCCTAAAAAATCGTGGGTGAAAGAAACTGATCGCATTGACAGGCGCTAGATGCCAACATACTTCTCCGCGCGGCGGGCCTTCAAATAACGACGTCGATGGGGAGTACACATAGTAAAGCACAAACTCCGCACCAATGGTTGTGAAGCCGACCTTGGAACTGCCGCCGGCGGTGCGGTTTTGTGGAGTTTAAAAAATAACGCAAATGACGTGGCGCACGTCGCGGGGGTGAGGGCGCGTGAGGGCGTGTGAGGGCGCGTTGCTGCAGACGTATCGTAAGTCACTCATGGAACACTCCCCGGGTCGCGCGCCTCACCTGTTTTCTTCTGAACCGCCAGAAATTACATTGTCTTGGTGTACACTACCCAATTAGGAAATCGGTCGCAAAAGCTTCAAAAGTCAAAGTCTGCTTGGACAAAGCGCGCAGGACTTGACGACTTGCCTTCTTCCTCTCCCTCTCCACATCGGTAGACCGATCGCCCTCCCATTTTTTCTCTCATTATTAACGTTTTTATCCCAGGTTTTATTGTCACTATTGTCGGCCATGACGACCGACCCACCCGCTCGACGTGCCACGCGCTCGACAGTCAACATCCCCGATCCCGGCCCACAGCCCATCCAGGGGAGAGTACGCAAGAAGGTGCGCGATCTCGCTAAGTCTAGACCTGGACGACGCTAACGCATGCACAAGCCGCCGTTGCCGCCGCCTGAGACAGCCCCAGAAAACCCGAACCGCCCACTTACGCGCTCAGCGAAAGGGGGAGCAGCCGCACCAGCAGCCGCACCTGCCACTCGCGCTGCGAAATCTGTAACTATGATTCTCTGGATCCAATTTAACGGCGAGTCTAACTTCAGCGGAATTTCAGGGGCGTCGCAAGGCCACCAATCCGACCACGCCACCTCCAAAGGTGGCACGGGCTCCTTCTCCGGCCCCACCCACACCGCCGGCTGCACGTTCGGGACAAGCCCGCCAAACGTCTCTGCCACGTTCTCGAAGCGCGACGCCGGTGGAATGTGCGCCCCGCAACGCCGCCTGCTACTACCAAAATCCCATCCCCGCCTCCTACTAAGACCCCGACACCATCACCTCCCCAACACACGCGCCTGGCCACCCTCCGCCTGCGCCCGTCGCCCCCTCAGGCGGCGTAGCTCAATTTTTGAAAACACTCACCGCGGCGTATGCGCCCTCGACGCCCGAGCGCGAACTACGCGAGCGCCTGGCCGGAACAGCGTCACGACGGAGTGCGTTTGGGACCCGAGAGGACACCGTCGCGCCCATCGGTCCCCTGAGCATGCCGCCACCGTCAATGGGCGGTAACTCAGCGGTCTCTCCACCCCGCGCCCTCCCGGCGGCACCTTTGCGCAGGATGGACTTCAGTCTGCTTGGGCCGGAGCTGTCGAAACCCCGCGTGAAAAGCGTGCGGTTGAAAAGGGAACCGATGCCGCCCCCCAAGCTCACCGGCGCAGGAGCCGCTGCGGACTTCCCGATGGACGTCGACGAGTATGCATTCCAAGACAGGACGGAGATGGGCTACGTAGAGCCTCCCTCCCCCCTTCCAGGCCCCTCCTCCCGGATTCCTGGCGGTGGCGCACGCATGCCCATACTCCCCGAGACGGACGACGCGCTGTCCCTTCCTCTGCCCGACGACACAGCGGAGGATGAGCATGACGGCCGCGGTTTCGACTCCGAGGGTGATGCCACCGACGACGACTACGAGTCGACACAGGCGCAGAGGATGCGACGGGTGACGCACGACCGTCAGACGCATCCCCGGGACCACGTTATGCTCACAGACGAGGAGGACGAGGAGGACGAGGAGGAGTTCGAAAAAGAAGTCGCGGAGGAGGAAGCGCGCTGCAAGAAGCGCGAGGGGAAACAGAAGGCGCCCGCTCCCATTTCCAAAGGCCAAACGAAGCAGGGGAAGGCGGTAACGCAGATTGTCGACAACTCCGCAGACGACGCCGACGACGACGCCGACGCCGACGGCCAAGACGCGCCAAAGAAGCGGCACAAGGCGGGAGCTGTGGATCAGGCGTCCCGCCGACAGCTGTTCGAGTACAAGGCTGAATTCGACAACAAGGTGGAGGCCCTCGCGGTGAAGATAAACAAACCAAGCAGTGTCCTCTGGTCGATTGTCGGCGCCGAGTCCAAGCAGGTTCGCCAGATGACCGCGTGGAATATGTATCAGCGCTGGTTCTACAGCGAGAGCGGTGGGAAGCACAAGTGGGACGGGACAGGTATGTTTACCACTTAAATCTCCCCAATCTTACTCTGACCTGCTTATGCGCAGCATCTGCCACACATGAATATGCAGCGCTACTGGCGCCGTTTGACCTCAGCGAGGAGGAGCGCAAGAGCACCGCCGTTGTCCTCGAAAAGCTACCATGGCTAGCCGAGTGGAATCGAGAATTCGCGGACTCTCTCTTGGGCGACCCCGAGGACAGCGGGTATCGGAAGCGGGGCATCGCCGCCGTGGCCAGGGAAGCGACCAAATTGGTGAGGATCTTTCGTTTTTTTTTGGCGCAAGATCGACCGGGATTGAATGTCGTGTACAGAGCGAAAGAGCTTACAAGGAGCTTAATGTACATGTCTTGGGACAGGTCATCTCGATCGACGGCGGGAGCAAGTCTTTCGGGGCGTCGCCCGCCTTCCAGCTATGGAAGCAGCGATACCAGAGTCAGCAAAGAACGACGCTGAAGGAGTTCGAGTCCACGCTCCAGTACGTATGATCTGTGTCGCTCGAGGACCTTCCTGACGCCACCCATCCAGTGTTCTGCAGATGGAGTTGGATGGAGCCAGCGCCGCTGCTCTGCTGCAGTCCAAAAAGCAGCTGCAGATCCAGTGGCCGAGCCATACGGAATACCCGACGCAGGAAAAAGAACGCGACGCTCTGCGGAAATTCATCAAAGATCGTTTGGTGGGCGATATGTGTAAGTTGTCCGGAGATGTTTTTGGGCCTTCACTAACATACGGACTCAGTGGCGATTCAGGTCGAACGCGGGGAGCTTTCCGTGCAAGAGGCGTCGTCGACGACGCTGGAAATGAAATGGACGTCATGGGAGGACTACGGTTTCAAGCACAAGCTCCGAATCGAGAACTGGGACGACACGATGGCGGGACGAGGCGTCTGGCCGAAGAAGGGCTTCAAGATGACCAAATTCACGATCGTCAATGCACGCCGCGTCGTTCCGGCGATGGAGCAGAGGCACGGGATCCCTCATGCGCCGGCTGGGGGGAAAAAACAGGTCGAAGACTCCGACGACGATGAAGACGACAGCGGCGGAGCAAAGGATTCCGGCGACGAGGGCTCCGACAACCAGCGCAGCGGCGACGCCGTTCCCAACGCCGCCAAGCGCAAGGGCGTCGAAGCCAAGCTCAAAGATGCCGACAAGGAAGACGCGCTGCGCATAGTGCCTTGGACTGAAGGTAAGATTTGACTGGTCGCGTTTGTCGCTCAATCCGCTAACCGCGCGTCCAGACGAAGTCGACATACCGCTCGAAGACCAGGCGAACATTCCGCTGGTCACGACCGTCGATGGAACCACGCTCGTGCGCGTCCAGGGGTCAAAGAAGTGGCTACAGGAAGTCGCCAAGGCGCAGGCGAAAACAAAGTCAAAGGCCGTTAGGAACGACAAGAAGCGACGCCGCCCCTCACGCTCACCATCGGCCGACTCCCGCCCTACCAGTCGTGGCCCCAGCCGAGAACGTGAAACGGCGAGGCGGGACCCTTCACCCGACCCTCCATTCCGAAGGTCGCCGTCACATAGCCGTGGCCGCCAGCACGCAGAACGCGTCCGTCTCACCGCCGCCGCCCCCTCCCGTCTGGTCGACAGTGGTGCCCGCCCCGGATACTCCTCCCGCCCAACTCACGACGCACGCCACGGGACCTCCTCCCGTCGCGCAGACAACGGTCGAGAGCCAGCGGGATCGCTCTCCCGCCCCGCTCATGACGAACGCCGCGCGGACAACGGTCGAGAGCTAGCGGGATCGTTCTCCCGCCCCGCTTATGAAGAACGCCCCACAGCCTCCTCTCGCCGCGCGGACAACGCAGCCGGATCTTCGTCCCACGCCGAGCGCGAACACCCCGCAAAGAAGCCGCGCGTACGAAGCACGGAGGAAAAGGAGCGAGCACGGCTCGCGGATGTCTATCGACATGAGGTCAGGGCTGACGCACAGCCAGCAGCCCCAGCCGGCTCTGCAGCGGTGCAGCTGCGTTTGAAGCGCGGCACAGAGAAAAGCGCAATATTCTACGGGCACTTGAACGACAACGACGGCGCTAGCAGCACCCACCCGGCAGACAGGTACACGGAATACAACGACGTCCACACCGGGTGGACCAAGTTGCCCGCGAACTGGAGCTACACGTTGGTAAACCAGGGACAGATGGACATTTATGACAAATGGGTAGAACGTTTGTTTGAATAACGCAGTGTATTATTTACGATAGTTACGATGTACATGATACCTATGATAATTATGCTTGTTCGTTCCTGTCGTAGGTGGTTAATTAGGAACACAATGAGATGAGGTCGATACGAACGGGGTTAGAAATGGACATGGGGTACAAAGGAATAAGCGACAATTGGGTGGCAAGTGGAAGAATGGTGGCCCATTCTGGTCCACAAGCTTAATTGGGCATACGGGTGCGTCTCATTGTTTTAAAGCGAACTATATAAACCGAGACGGACGTCCACAGCTCTTCCAACGCCTCCCCACCCCGCTATCACAAACCGTGCCCCCCCAACCTTTGACCTTTGCAACTATCTATGTCGGCCACTCCCACCTTATACGACATCGGGCTACTGGACACTCACGATTTAATGTGCTTCCTGCGGCACGAGGAACTCGAACGCGGTGTTGCCGCTCACAACCGCGACTACGGAGCCGACAGGTGCACGAAGTGCGCCCAACGCGTCAAGGTCTATGGCTGGGGCGAATATAGTATCGTCGAGGACGAGGTGGTCAGGTCTTTTCCGGTGTGCAAGGCGTGCTGGGTTTATCACCCATACAATACCGGAGCCGACGCTTTCAAAGAAGCCCCAGTGCGTCGTGTTTTGTATGGAAGGCATCGCTATTACTGATTTTCTTTTTCTTTTGTTTTGTGCTTGCCAGCCGTGCAGCTGTCCAGCTGAGGCCGTGTCCGGGGCGAAGACGGACTCTGGTTGCGCGCTGCACGTTGGTAAGGCATCTCAGACCTTTGTTATCCGTGCAGGAGGCTGATTTCTTTGCCTGCAGTGCCTCCGATTCGACGCGTCCCCGCAGGGACGCCGCGGAAGCTCGTTCCTCATCCACATGTAGACCGCATCCATGGCCGCGCCTACGACAAGTTGGACGCGGCCGTCGCCGCATGGCGCACTTGCCTCAACGCCTCAAGATGCCCCGTGGCCTCGTGGCGCCCGCCGAAAAGTGCGTTTTGTTTTTCGTTGCCGCCGTGTTCGGGAACTGACGTTGTGCTTTAGTAGATTTAGTAGCGCGTCGTGGCGTAGTAGCGCAGCGGCTGGAGTCTACGCCAGTGGGCGGCCAGCCATTTGGGTCATCTGCGGCGGGGGATGAGCGTCGGCGAGCGCTGCGGGCTGCCGAGAGGAAGAAAGAGAGCTTAGCGGCCGAGGAGATTTTCTTTAAATACTGAGTAAATTGCGTTGGATTTCTTTATGTCTTTGCCGGTTTTTGCCTATGCTGATACTTTTCACGACTGTCTTTCTTTGATTCCGATTTTATTCATCGATAGTTTAAAAATGGATTGCATGTATTGAGATAAATTTGTTGTCGGCCTTTGTCTAATTCCTTGATTCAGTATCGCCAATGGATAATAAGAGCAAAAACTATTCTGTTCTGTTTGTCTTCAAAACTGTAGAATTTTGTTTTCGTCTGTCGGTCGTCGTGAGATTAAAAATAAAAATAAAAAATCCAGTTGGAGGAGAATTATGTCCACAGCGGGAGTTGAACCCGCGACATCCCTTGTAGATAGAGCGCCCCAAACCATAATGAAAGGATGTGTTACCACTACACCATGTGAACAACAAACACAGAAATTCTGATCCTACTAAAGAGTTGACAATTTACAATTTACTTGGTAATACAAACAGAAAAGAAATACAGGAAAGTCAATTGAATGTGAGACCCGGGCGGCGTAGAAAGAAAGAAGAAGAAACACAAATTTTGCTTTATTTTGTGTTGAAATAACTCAAAGAGGAAAATTGAGCCGTGGGTGCACCCGGATAGCGATGGGTACACCCATAGAGAGCTGGGAGCACCCGGCTGATATTTGAGTTCTGGTGGGTACACCCATGCAGGTCCTGGGTGCACCCAGGCTGGTGGGTGTACCCATGGTTGGTTGACATGGGAGCACCCACACTCATGGTGGGTGTGCCCAGGCTGTGGCTGGGCAGACCCAGGTAGAACAGCAGGGGTTCACCCGCCGCTGCCTTGGGTGCTCCCTGAAAAGGTGGCGGGTGCACCCAGCAAAGGATGGTGGGTGGCTCCAGCTCATGAACTGGGTGCATCCAGATTGGTAGGATGGGTGAACCCATTCACAATTCCGGAGTAAGAAATGGGCAGTATGTATTAAATATGTTGCTTAAGTCTACAAAACAAGACGGTAATAATAATAGCAAAGACATATACCAATAAAATTGAAGTGAGGCCCTTCTGTGTTTCAACCATTTGGTTTTGGGAGACACATGCAAAGTTTTATATAACGAATGTGAATTATGAAAGCTAACTTTTTGTTGAACGCTACTGGTAGCCTGGAAAAAGCCAGTGGTCAAGGCAGACTTTTCAACTGGCCCATGAGGTAGTGTATAGAGCTGGCAAAAGGCTGGCAAATGGTGGCCAAACCGGCCCCAAAAACCCGAAATTTTCCGGCCCGCGCTGCGCGCGGTACTGCCACAAAAGAGCCTGCCTCAACCTACTATAGTATATAGTCTAAAAGGGCCTGCAAAAAGTGCCCAAACCAGCCCCAAAAACCCGAAATTTTCCGGCCCGCGCTGCGCGCGGTACTGCCACAAAAGAGCCTGCCTCAACCTACTATAGTATATAGTCTAAAAGGGCCTGCAAAAAGTGCCCAAACCGCCCCAAAAACCCGAAATTTTCCGGCCCGCGCTGCGCGCGGGAGAGCGTGACGTGACACATCTGGATGCACCCAGCATGCTGGACACACCCAGCTGTATTGCTGTGGATGGACCCAGCCTAGATGGGTGGGTGCACCCAGCCAGCTGGGTGTCCCCCTCAAGGCAGACCCCAGTTAGGGTAGTCATCTCCAGGGGAGGCAACTACCCTAACAGGGGTACTTCAAGTGTATGCCTGAAGTGAAGAAGGACCGGAACAAACTCCGATGAGGAATGGGAGGCCATGGCATTTTTCTCAACAGAATTTGGCCACTTGGCGGCTTGGGAAGCGGACGGAGTGTTTGTGCACACCGCCAAACTAGTTTATTCCAAGCAATAAAGTCTGAAGGGGGGGTCGCTACCCCCTCTCTAGAATTTCTTAAATTTCGAGCAAACCTTGTACGTTTTCGTGCCTCCGAAGTGATGGGGTCCCGACAGCTGTCTCGGCAAAGCTTCAAAATATTCCCCAGAATTTATCTAAGCTTATGGAAAGTCAACCACTGAAGATCTCGCTCTTTAAAAAAAGAAAAAAGAATACACGTTCTTTCCAAGCAAAATTCTATGTAAGATCTATCCAAGTAAATTTTTCGTCAAAAGCTGCTGGGAGAAGAGGACAGAGCGCCTCCATTGTTGTGACGCTTGACCCAAGAAATAGGGCCATTAAATGTAGGAGCAATCTTCCGCTTGCTCAACGATGAGGTTACAATTATAGTGTCAGCCAAATGAGATGAAGTGACTGGAATGGTAAGACTTACCTGGCATCGAACGGTCGTTGTTGTTCCCCAAGATGGACAACATTGTCAGCCGTGATCTTGAAGCGATTTTCGTATGGTGAACCGTTAACTTGCTTGTTCTCCATCGCTACCACATGTCCCGAAGCCGAGTCAAACTTCCCAGGGTAGGGAACAGGTTTGTTACTGGGCCAATGCGGAGGAGAGTCAATGATCAAACAGGAGGCAGGCAGCACAGTAAGTGGATCACCTTTCGAAAGCTGGGTGTATTGTCCAATGTCAATGTCGAATGGCCCTTTGTCTTTGTTGCCATTGAAGGGCAGACCGGAGAAAAGAACGTAAGGCAGGTACTCTGTATTGATTTTTGGAATCCGAACCTCCGGCTCCAGGGGCTTGTTATTGTCGCTGTCAGACGTCGAGGCAATCGAGTCGACCTCTGGATAGACAGTCTCATGAAGGGGAATGAGCTGCTAGCACATAAGTAATAGAACACGAAGGATGAGTGAACACATGCACCCGAATGATCTCTCTGACAAAACCATAATCATTGCACTCATTTTGACGACGGGCTTGCTGTCCTACAGACAGCTGTCCAGGACCAACTGCCTCAACAGGATGTGGTGCGGGACGTGGACCGGTAGCCTTCGCGGCTGCCTCGCGTTCACGCTGCACACGCGTTTTTGCACTTAAAACAGGGTGTTGAGAGAGTCCAGGGGAGTACCCAGTCCTAACGACATCTGAAAACCGATCAGAATTTCAATTCAGTGAGCAGGAGTTAACAACGCACTGATTGAGCACCCTGGGAAGTGCTTGGTGTGGGGGACAGCATTCGGTTCTCGTTCCATGGCTGCACAGGAACACGTTGTCAACGCCGGCTTGGAGTTTCCTGTAATGCAGCCTGTCGCTCACACTCTGCCTCCCGGAAACCGGAACACCGATCCTCCACTGATGGTCCGGCAACGGGATTTTGTATTTGCAGCCGCGGAATGTTGCTGACATCTTGAAGAGAGTTCCAGCCAGGAGAACATTACAAGCGGTGTTAATGTAGGCTGTGATACGGAGAACCTACAGCGTCATTGCATACCTGCCAAACTCCAGTTGTCCGGCGATGTGCCAGTGATGCGGAAGACACGGTGCGTAGGGGAGTCAGCCCATCCATGAAAATGAGTTGGGCAACGAAAAGGCCATAGAAAATGGCAAAGGAACTCACATCACAATGAGCAGTACACCCAGAATGCAGAGGAGCACTGAAACAGAGGCCAGGGAGCACACAGAAAACTTCCAGACAGTGCGATGCGCTTGAGCCTTGCAGACTTAGAACGACGTGTTGATCACACTTTGCTGACAGATTTTGCAGCAACACAACAGCAATAAAAGAAGAAGCAATTTTTATTAGTTTTACAGTATGCACTTCAGATAACTGAAGCAGCTATAAAGAACAGCAACTGTCTGAAAGCACACCAATTGTTTCGTGTTTTCGTGTTTTCACGGCAGTCAAGGAAGCCAAAGGATGTTTCGGCAGTCAGGGAAGTCATAGGCAGTCAAGGGAATCCCCAGGTAGACTCGTAACCAGTCTGCCTACGCCGTTCTAACAAGGCGGGCTTGTTGCCGTAGGCAGACTGGTACTTCTCGGACATCCCAATTGGGCTGGGGCGGAGTTTGAAATTTTAAGTGTTTAATTTCTCGAGGTATTCTCGCGCGCCGCAATTTTCAAGCTTTCTTCTCCATTCAAGCTGGAATAATCAATGATAATTCCACCCCTTCACATCTGTCTCCTCAAACTTCTGCTTTTTAACTCGGAGGATCCATAAAATTGAGTCGAGTTTAGAGAAGAAACTAAATCAAAAGGAGCTAAATGCGGATGTGCGTCATCGGTTGGTCATCGCTTCTGACCAACCCCACTCAAGTCAAGACTTAATTTCAAACTCCGCCCCAGCCCAATTGGGATGTCCGAGAAGTACCAGTCTGCCTACGGCAACAAGCCCGCCTTGTTAGAACGGCGTAGGCAGACTGGTTACGAGTCTAATCCCCAGGTAGGCCATAGGCAAGCGCCAGCAAGCGGATACAGGAGGCTGACTGCGACAGTAGTGCTGTGCCGTCTTGACACGTGTCGACGCACAGCCCTCTGATTGACAGCTATCCTTATAACCTGATTGGCTGGCTAACCGACTGCTTTCATTTGTATAAGTAGATAAATATGTACTCCCTAAATCTCAATCGACCCTCAAGTCCACCATATACCTCGGGTCACAACTACATAGTCAAGCACCCGGGGCACGAGGTGTGCGCCTGCGACACTTGCGCTGTTGGCACTCTTTGTGTGTAACTTTGAGCAGGAGGTCTCCCGTTCGATTCGGGGTCGGGCGATTGGGTATGACTTTCGAGTTTTTTTCTTCCAGTTCATTTATTTATTTTCAGTTTCACGCTGTTGCAAGTGACTGAGCTGCCGGGTCCGCTTGTGGTCGTTCATTTGTGGCTCAAGCAATCCAATTCCAGGCGTAGTTTGTAATACTGAAGTTGATGTTCAAACATGAGTTGGGGTGGGTTCGAATTTGCGATTCCACATGTACAATTGGCAGTGTAAGAACTTGAAGGAGGGGTGTAATACTTGCCTCAATTTAACGGTGGGTAGGCAAGTACCCGGGGCATGAGGTGTGCGCCTGCGACTCTTCCACCGGTCAAGCTGAAAGTTTAGGAAGCAGGAGCTCCCCTGTTCGGTTCGGGGTCGGGTGATGTTGCGTACCTATTGCAGTTCTTTTTTTTATTTCCTTAAGTCGAGTTGGAGTTGGGATTGGGGGTGAACATTACAGTAATATTTTTTTTGTGTTGAACTGTGTAAGGTGAGGGAGGACCTTACACCGAATCGAAATTTCAAGAGGGTTGAACCGGCAACGTAAGCGGAGCTTGAACTGATCGCGAGCGGACCTTGAGAGTCGAGATTCAGGGTTTTTTCTGGTTTGACTTCGTACAAATCATTAAAATGGCCCAGACTTTGGATAGGAGAAAGCACCCGATAGCACGAGGTGTGCACCTGCTACACTTACGAATGAGGAGAGCGATGCAAGCAGGAAGTCCCCGTTCGATTCGGGGTCGGGTGATGAGCGCTGAGCTCGAGCACTTGATCATTCTTTTTTTTGTCCCTCTTCTCTGTTCTGCGAAGAAAGGGATGTGGTTTTTTTTTTGGCGCTGCTTCAGAGTTCTGTTTTGCCAAGGTGGAGATTGAATGGATGAATGAGGGGAATCTTGAATTTTGAAGTTGAGATGAATCTGGGTTGAAGTTTAATATTTTGAGTGCAACATGCCGGCCGTACCTCGAGTCTCCGTTCGACTCGGGGTCGGGTGACTGATCCCAAAGTTCAGTCCTTTTTTTTGCTCAATTTTTTTCAGTTTCAATTTCGCTGCCTCCTACTTACAATAATAAAATGGCACTTTTGACACGTTGGAAGGGCAGGCTGCTCGTCGTGATTGTTCCTCGAGCGATCGGATCCAAGTGTAATTTATAATCTCGAAGTTAGTTGGGTACAGATTTGAGACCTACTTATTTATTAGTTGTGGCAAGGCGGAGAGGAGAGAGGGATTGAATGAATGAATGAATGAATGGATAGGATCTTGAAGTTGAGCTGAATTCGGATTCAAGTTAAAGATTGAGATTGAGTGTAACATACCTCGAGTTACCACTGAGTAGGCAAGCACCCGGGGCACGACGTGTGCGCTTGCGATACTTGGCATGTGCTCCATGGTGAGCATGCAAGCAGGAGGTCCCTGTTCGATTCGGGTCGGGTGATGGCCCTGCAAACGACACATTTTTCCCCTTGGAAGTGAATATTTTTCTCGGTCTAATTTGAGGGATACTTTCTTTAGATGGAATGTGTCAAGTCGGAGCATAGACTCGTAACCAGTCTGCCTACGCCGTTCTAACAAGGCGGGCTTGTTGCCATAGGCAGACTGGTACTTCTCGGATATGTCAATCGAGCTGGGGCGGAGTTTGAAATTAAGTTGTTTATTGAGTGAGACTGATGACGCAATGAGCCGCGGCAATTCCGGAGATCACGGTATTTCCACTAAAACTATGCTCAGGTTTTGTGGTGTTCTGTACCCCAGCTTCAACCGAAAAATAAGCTTAAAAACTGAGCGTAAACGGAGTAAGATTGTAAAAAGGCCACTTAAATTTCAAACTCCGCCCCAGCTCGATTGACATATCCGAGAAGTACCAGTCTGCCTACGGCAACAAGCCCGCCTTGTTAGAACGGCGTAGGCAGACTGGTTACGAGTCTAGTTGGAGCAGAGGTAACATAGAAATCAATGCTATTAATATTCCAAGCCTGAATCGAGTCGGGTTGAAATTGAGGGTTCGCAGATGATTTCTTTCCTTAAATTGGCATAGTATTAGTAGCCCAAACCGTTAGGAAATGGGAAGCACCCGGGCACGAGGTGTGCATCTGCTATACTCGCAGTGTTGGCAGGATTGTAAGCATGTAGGTAGGAGGTCCCCGTTCGATCCGGGGTCGGGTGATTGCGGCAAAGAATTCATTTTTTGTCCCTCTTCGCCGTTCTTCTGTGAAGAGAGATTTTTTTTCGACGCTGCTTTATGTATCCAAGTTCCGTTTCGTCATTGAATGAACGTGAAATTGAAGTCGAGTTGAACAACTTGAGTAATTCGGCTTTAAGTTTGAGATTGAGTGTAACATACCTCGAATCACCACTAGGTACTCAAGTACCTGGGGCATGGTGTGCACCTGCTTCCCTTTCAATTATCAAGCATGTACATTGTAAGCAGGAGGTCCCCGTTCAGTTCGGGGTCGGGTGATTCTCTATGCGCATATTTTCTGCAGAAAGGGAAGTGGTCTTTTTTTGAACTTCTTTATTATGAGCTTTCGTTCGCCGTGAAGCTGGAAAGGGGAGATTGGCGAAATGCCAGTGAATGGGCTCAACCAATCAACGAGTTGAACCCAGGTTCACGTTTATTGTTGAGTGTAACATACCTCAGGTTAAGACTAGGCAAGCAAGCACCCGGGGCACGAGGTGTGCGCCTGCTTCACTTACGTGTTTTGTGGTCCATGTACATATGGATCTTTTGTTCGGGGTCGGGTCGGGGTGTATTTTTCTGGTATACTCACCTTGAGTCGCCACTAGGTAGGCAAGCACACGGGGCACGAGGTGTGCACCTGCTACTCCTTCCACACGACAAACTGGTTCAGGAAGCAGGAGGTCCCCGTTCGATTCGGGGTCGGGTGATTAACAGTTTGTGTACTTCTTCCCTCCCTCCCCCCCTCCCCACCCCCCCCTCCCCTCTGCAAAGGAAGGGGACGTGGTTTTTTTTTTTGGCACTGCTTCCGAGTTCTGTTTGGTCAAGGTGGAGATTGAATGGATGAATGAATGAGATCTTGAAGTTCTCGAGTCAACGAGGGTTGAGAAATTCAAGATTGAGTCTGAAATACCTCGAGTTACCCCCAGGTAGGCAAGCATCCGGGGCACGAGGTGTGCGCCTGCTTCACTTGCAGCCTCTGCCAGCACATAAGTAGGAGGTCCCCTGTTCGATTCGGGGTCGGGTGATATCGTCCATGCACCTCTGGATTCTTTTTCTCCCGGGTCAAGCTGCATGTTTTTCTCTGTTACTTGAACTTTGTAAGGTGCTCCGAATCGAAATTTCCGGGGGGTTCCTCGGAGATTGAACTGAATGGAGCTTGGTTCAATTTCAGAGTCCGGGATTTTTCTTTTTCGGTCCTCGCACATATAATGGCCTGTAAGTTGGATAGAGGAAAGCACCCGGGGCGCGAGGTGTGCTTGCTTCACTTGTGATTTCCTTCGAGATTAAGCAGGAGCTCCTCGTTCGATTCAGGTCGGGTGATGATTAGCACTTTGGGCACTTCTTTTTCCCCCCCCTCTGCAAAGGAAGGGGACGTGGTTTTGTTTTTGGTGCTGCTTGATTGTAAGGTTTGTTTTTTCGTCAAGCTGGAGAAGAAGAATTGAATTGAATTGATAGGATCTTGAAATCAAGTCAACTTGAATGAGGTGAAATCGGGTTCAAGTTTATTGTGTTGAGTGTAACATACCTCAGGTTAAGACTAGGCAAGCAAGCACCATAGCACGAGGTGTGCACCTGCTTCACTTGCGTGCTCATTCATAGATGCAGTAAGCGGAAGGTCCCCCGTTCGATTCGGGGTTGGGTGATGTCCAAGCACAGATAAAAAATTTTCCCCGCCTGACTCCAGGTCGGGGATGAATATTTTTCTCGGTCTAATTTGACGGACATGAACACACTACATAATTATCTGGATGGAAGGTTTATCCGCGTCGGGTCGGAGCGGACCAGGTAACATAGAAATCATTGATATTCCAAACCTGAATCGAGAGCCTGAATCGAGTCGGGTTGAAATTGGAGAGTTCGCAGATGATTTCTTTCCTTAAATTGGCATAGTATTAGTAGCCCAAACCGTTAGGAAATGGGAAGCACCCGGGGAACGAGGTGTGCACCAGCTGTGCTTGTGGTTTGGGTATGTCTGTAGGCAGGAGGTCCCCGTTCGATTTGAGGTCGGGTGATGAGCGCAATTTCTACCCCTTTTTTCTCATGTTTTCTTTTTGTTTCATTTTCAATTTTGCTGTCTCCTACAAGTTCAGCAGTGGACACTGTTCTTTTGCAAGGACTGATCGTTGATTTGCGTCGAGAAATCCAAATCTCGAAGTTAGTTGGGTTCAGGTTTGAGATTTACATCTAAGGAGGGGTATAATTACCTCGACAACTTGATAGACAAGCACCCGCGGCACGAGGTGTGTGGCTGCTACTCTCAATTCCCCGTAGTTGCTTTAAAAAGCAGGAAATCCCCCGTTCGATTCGGGGTCGGGTGATTGCCGGTATTGCACTTCTTCTTTCCCCTTCTGCAAAGAAAGGTATTTTTTTCTTGTGTTGCTTTGTTACAAGAGACACCGAGGTGATTGAGTACTATGAATGCGGCGTTGACGACGCCGTGAACTCCGATTCGAGATTTACATTGGCACTGCAGTGAAAGAAGGAGGGGTACTAACCTTGAGTTGGCAGTAGGTACCTAAGCACCCGGGGCACGAGGTATGAACTTGTAATTTCGTTCAGGACACATGCATATAAGCAGCAGCTCCCGTTCGATTCGGGGTCGGGTGATTGCTCCATATCGAAGCTATTTCCCCCAGCCGGTGAGATGTATATTTTCCTCTGGTTCTATTTCTTGAACCATGTCTAATGTGAGGAATGTGTAATTCTTTGACTGGAAGGTTTGTCCGTTGTCATGCCTCCAAAATGTTTGGAGACATAAGGTAGATGCAATGATTTTTAGATTTAATTATTATTGTTAGGAATTGAGTCAGAAGTGTGAGTCATAACGAAATGACTCACACTCATGGAACCTAATGAATAAAGAATATGGAGTCATAGGACTGGAGTCATATAAAATGACTCATGCTTGGAAAGACTCAGAAATAGTCAGAATGAGTCAGGTCTTTGGGATGACTCCCGTCATGAGTCATAATAGAATTAGTATATAAGTAGCTACTTTTGTATGATGGAACTAATCAACCTGCTCTTAGCCGTATTCGTCTAAAGTTTGATTCTTGTGTGATTAGCTGCCTAGCCGTCTTAGGAAGTTAGTTTAGTTGTTCTCTCCGCCGCCGCCTGACTGTAGCAATCTCTACTTGCTAAGTCTCTTTCTGTTTGTCCCGCCGCTGATTAGCTGTAGCAATTCGTACTTGCTAAGCTTGTCTGTTTTGTTCCGCCGCTGTTTGACTGTAGCATACCGAAACGTGCTAAGTCTTTCTGCTCCTCCGTTGTTGTTTGTGATCGTAGCATACCGAACGTGCTAGATCAAAATCCTGTTCTTCCGTCCCTTGACTGTAGCATACAGAGCGTGCTAAGTCAATTCCGTTCCGCCGCCCCTTGACTGTAGCATACAAAGCGTGCTAAGTCAATTCCGTATCCCGCCGCCGCTGTTACTTGCTGAACCACCGAAGCGTTCTGAAGTAACTTTCTGAGTATTCCTTCCTTGAAGTGAGTAATTTTATATTTACTTATTTCATCCTCCCCTTTCTCTTTCTATCGAACCCCTCCCAGTTCCTTAGAACCCCCCTCTTAACGTTGAATATCGTTCTTGAGAGAAACGTCCTATTAAAGTCACATACGACGGACCTCTTGTAAAACAAATTTTACACTTGACACCGTGTCAAGTCAGATATAACGTAGAAATCACTATTGATATATGAGCCACGGCGTGAATCGGGTTGAAATTGGGAGGTTTGCAGATAATTCTTTCTTGGCATACGAGGACCCAAAGCTTTAGAGAGTGGGAAGTACCATGCATGAGATGTGCGCCTGCTACACTTACAACTTGGGCAGGTGGAAGCAGGAGGTCACCGTTCAATTTTACATTTTTCACCATCATTTTCAGCCCAAAACTTGCATGAAATATTGGTGTCAATCTTGCTGAAAAAGTCATGAATTTTGTTTCAAATTTTTAACTTCAATTCTGACTCAAAAAAGTGCTGAAAAAACTTGAAAATTTTCAACCAGTGTAGACCACAAAGTCCGACAGCACTTTGAAATCCTGCAGCAATAAATCCACCCCCAAGATGGAAGGCTTTATTGGCTAGTCCTGTGTCTCCCATCGCTGTTTGACATGTAGCAGGAATACAAACTCTGCATTTGTGAGCAGCATGGTGAGGATTTGTTCCAACTCCAAGTCACCATCATAGAGTATCAAGCAACTTTTGGTTAGTTCAGTCAATCTTGTACTCCATGACAGGCCAAGTGAACCCAAGAGCAGTTTTGTAGTTTGAGCTTGACAGCATCCGGAGTTGCATTGCTCCTTCAAGGCAATCCAGATTGTGGTCATTCAAGACAGACTGAATTATTTGGACTTCCTCCTCAAACCCTTCAGAGAGTTCTTTCCACCAAGGCAGTGTGAGTTACACCAACAACTTCAAATTGATAGGTACTAGCAGAGGAATTCTTGCTCCGGGCCTCCAAAAGAGACCCTAATGTTGATGTGTATGAGTGGATAAATTGATTGGTTGGAGCACCAGCATGAAGAGGGAGTCCGGAGAATGCTCCAGTAGTAACTGCCAAAGTCTGCCATTCTGGATATTGTGCTATACAAAACAATGAATATTAGTTGAATCCAAATGAATTGTCAACCCTTACAGCTGCTAATACCTGATATACAGGTTCAGCAATATATTCCAGAGCCATTTCAACAACTCTGCAAAGCACTCCTGAACTGGTTTAGATGTGAATCTTTCGGTGGCCAAAGAGTCTCGTAGAAACTGATTTCTCTCGTGTTATAACATTGCAGCAATCCAACAATTCAATCAGCATGAGCTGCTGTGATTTGAGGAAATCAAATGTTACACTTGAAAGCACAACATGGACAGGCTCCAAGACGGGATTTGAAATTATGATTCCATCACAAGCATCTTTATGGCTATTCAAAATTACCACAGGCCCCTCTTGAGATGCCTTGCAAAGAGCTGTGTAGGGTTTGGGAAGGAGAAAATATTCAAGACCTGGTTGCTTGTGGCTCTTATCCAGCAGCTCTTTTCTTTGAATAGCAACATCAGTTGGATCAGCAGCTGTTCTATTGTACAGCTGGGAGGAAAGTTCCTCAAATTCTTTGACCTGTAGTGGTGATAGTGCACTGACATCTGCTTTTAGCTGGTAGGTCTGTTGAAATACAGTGGTGATTCCTTGCTCAATTATCTGCACTCCCAGGGTCAAATTGGCGAGTTCAACACAAATCTTTTGTAGCATTTGCAGTCATTGGTCCAATACTGAGCCTACAGATGGCATCATGGTGGACAGAAATCTTGCGCCCAATCCAAATGACCTCCAGAAGGAGATCAAAAGCAGCTGAATATGCAACAAGACACAATGGGGATGAACTTTTTCTGCAAGAGCAGCCCATCCCGAGGCTCTATTCCAAGAGGTTTCGGGATTTAGCAGAGTATATTGTTTGAAGGAAACAGTGTAGAGATGATGAGCAAGTTGAAGGTTTTCTGGATCTCCTAGAGTTTGATACGGGTCTACAAAACATGCTGCAAGACTCTGCAATCCTTCCACTTTGCTTGAGCCAGTCTGTAATGACTTGGATTCCACTTGTGCTTGAGCCAGTCTTGGTAGGACTTGGAATTGCCTTGTGTTGAGCCAGTCTTGCTGTGACTTGGAATCACCTTGTGCTTGAGCCGGTCCTCCTCTTCCTACCTTTTTCAAAGTCCAACAGTGGTTCTTGTGGTTAGTAACTAGGGTATTCCTTTTGGATACATTAGGATACACTTGGAAATAATTTGGTTTTTGCTGTTCTAACTCACACTATAAGTGTTGTGTATGTGGATAAGGCTTTCTGAGGGATCTTTTCTTGTTGAGATTGAGGGTTGATACACCTGACCCACTGCCCCGAACACACATAACAAAGCATTTTGAGTTGTTGGTGGTTGAGATTGGATATATTGGAGCTTGACTTTGTCTCACTCTTGTATTTGATTTCATTGCTACACTTACATAAAGTGTTTCAGCACTGAGCACTGGTCTTCAGGTTGGACTTCGAAGATCCTGGGATCTGGCATGGTGAACTCGTTATTGCTCATCGTATTGTCCAGTCGAGTTGTTGGTAGGTTGACACTATTATTTTGTCAGCACAGGGCCTCACTGCAGGGTTACTGTGATGACTGGGTGATACAAGAAGAAAGGTAAAACATGGTAGGTTGAGCTCTGGCGAGTAGACTAGAATAGTGTAAAGAACATAACTACCTATCCTAGGGTTTATATACTGTAGGAGCATTGTAACAACTACTGATCATCAAGGGGTTCTTGGAAATACGATTGCCATCATTGAAATGCAATCATAGTTGAAATAAGATCGGGTTGAAATGTGATCAAGTTTGGAAATGATCAAGGTTGAAATATCCCGATCGAGGAGTTAAGTAAACCCACCGTCAATGCGTTTTGCGAGTGTTGGGGAAAGGAGCAAGAAAAGGAACATAGCAGGGGTATCCCAGGGTATAACCTGGTGGGTAATGAGTTGTAAAGAGTCAGTACAATTTAATGGGAATCAGTAGGGGAATAGCAGAGAACACAGGAGAATAATATGAAACATTCTAGTTAAGTACATTGGACATTTAGTATATAAGTAGTTACAGATTCACTGTATTCCTCAAGTGTTTGCTGTCTCGGTAGATCTTACGGAAAGTCACCCATTTACTTGCAGAGAAAAAGTTATGAATCAACAAAAGTTCTATGTACACGGAAAAAGCGGACTACAAAAAAATGTTCATGGTTTTCAAATTGCATGATCAATTTCTTTTTTGACTGAGACAGCCAAAAACATTTTATGCCGAGTGCAAAAGCATAATATGGATGAAAAAAAAAACCATGGTACTCAAAAGTTGAATATATTGCAATGAAAAGGTCGAAAAAATGCACAAAACACAAAAAGAAAGGGTGGAATTAATAAAAGTGCACTTTGACCACCATAGCCAGCCACCTCTAAGTGTAGCATACTGAACTTGCTAAGTCTTTCCTTCCGAAACCGAATTCCACCGTTGATTGACTGTAGCATACCAAACTTGCTAAGTCTTTCTTTCTGAAACTGAATTCTGCTGTTGATTGACTGTAGCATACTGAACTTGCTAAGTCTTTCTTTCCTGAAACCGCCACCGCTGTGAGCCATCACTTTGTGATCGCTCTGGAACGGCACGTACAAAGCGGAAATGGGCAGATCACCGAAAGCAACAAAGCATGAGCTTCTTTCTACAAGACACGATTCCGATCCCGCGCATTTACCACAACAGAACACACAGAACGGAAAACCCATCACACACACACTGAAATCCAATTCCCAGACTCCAGACTAGACCGCCTTCTGCAAACACAAGATTAAGAGCAGACACCAAAGCAGCACGCATCCAGAACGGAAATCCTATGGAGCGGCACCACTAAAGCAGCACCAATATAGACTGAGAGCAGACTCACACGCCCTGCCTTCTGCAAACACACAACTAAGAGCGGAGACCAAAGCGGCACACATTCGCAAAGGGAAACTCCACTACAACAGGAGCGGCATCACTAAAGCAGCACCAAAAATAGAACTGCGCTGACTTTGTGCCCTGACGACTTTGCGACCTTGCACCTGACTCTGCCTGACCTTGTGCCCAACTTTGTCCCTGACTTTGCGCCCTGCCCTGCTGACTTTGTGCCCTTTGCACGCTGACTTTGCCACACCTGACTAGTACCTTGCGCTGTCACCGACATACATACCACTTCGTGCTTCCCCTCTGCCTCGCCTGGCAAAGCCGAGCCAGGTGCTGAACGCGATACAAGTTGAGTAGGATATGGTTATGGAGCCCACGGAGCAGCCTTCAAGAAGGAATAGGTCAATCAAGTTGGGGAGGGTATCAATAAAACGAGGAGGAGAATTCGATCAAGAAGGAACAGGCCAACCAAGACAAGATCTAAGAGCGGAGGACTCATGCACAGGTTCTTGGAGTATAGAACTGAGAGCGGAAATTGTTCCCGACTGAAGGAGCATGCGTTCAAGGATCAGGAATCTCATGCACAGCTTCTTGGAATGTAAATCTGGGAGCAGAAATCGTCCCCAACTGAAGGAGCACACATTCGGCAAATGGAAAACTCATGCACAGCCTCCAGGAATCCAGAGTTGAGAGCAGAAAACTGAAGCACCATGTGTTCGTCAAGCGGATATCCCATGTGCAGCACAGGAACAGAGCGGGAACTCTGTTCGAGCCACAAAGACAGATGGAACCAGTCAAAGGAGCATGTGGCGACCCTGATTCAGGGAACGGGATGCGATGAGTTGGAGAAGGACAAGAGGGACATGTAGAAGGCAGTGCTAGACAGTCGGTTTCTATAAATACAAGACGCTGCTACAATTAAAGACATCTAATTTTCCCATCTAAAACTACCAGTGCATCTTAAGTGATATGCAAGTACTGCTCTTCAGGGTACGCCGACCACAAAAACCAAGGTCTCCAGGGCTGCGCCTGGCAGAACATCAACCTGCCGCCCACAGATTGTCCGTTGCTGCATGGACTGCTTGAACATAACAGCGTCTCGAGCACCATGCCAGTCACCACTCGAGTTGTATACCTCCCCGACTGCTCGTATCGAACGGAACAGGTATCGACATTCATCACAGCTCTCAAGCAGCCAACTCCGCTCACTAGAGCTTGCGAACAGAACGAAGAAGACAATTTGTAGAGGATTTAGTAGGGAACAGACTTGGAAAGAACGGAACGGCAGACAGTAGCGGAGTCGTTGAAAACAAGTTTAGGGCCTCCCAGCACACGAAGCACCCTAGAAGAGGTTGGAGGACCAAGGGTAGCTGTATACAAAAGAACTGAGAACAGCCCCATAGTGTTTATAACAATGGAAGGCTAGACTTTTGGGCGGATTCTCCTCCGTACTTTAGAATAGCGAACTGTACGACCAGATATTCTCTGGGGCGTATCAAAATCCTCTAAATAAACCACACACATTTTACTGCTACCACAGTCTCGTGCAGCGACACCATTAGAGAGCTTGCGCAAAAGCTGCACGAGCTGCGTGCGGCTTTTTTGCATTGCGCAGAGCCGCATGGCAAATTTTGAAATGTGAGAGGTGTCACTCAACTATTTCAATGTAAGCTTACCTGAGGCGAAGGAGAGGTGCTGTGGGGAGAGGGAACATCCTCAGCATTGTCTCTGGTGCGCAGAAGATGTGAGAGTGTGGGAAAGGGAAGTGGAACTTGAATGATGCCTTGGTGATGCGTGAAAAATGCGGCTTCCCACAGTTGCACATCCAACAAATAGCACTCTCAAGAGTGGAATATGAGATTTAAGGGGCATTGAATGGCATTTAGCAAGACAAGAATTAAGAACAGTGAAGATAAACCCGCGGCTTTGCGCAATGCACAAAAGCCACATGCGGCTTGTGCGGCTTTTGCGCAAGCTCTCTATTATCTCCCCCAAGGACAAACACTCTCTACTTGCCCTTACCACCACCACCTATCGGCATCTAGCAGAGGCACAGTCATCATCACAACTGGAGCCCACCGCGAGGGGAGATTTACAGCTGGAGACCCACCTTTAGCGGAAGACTAGATCAGGTCCTTCACCTGAACCACTTCCGCTTCCGACTCGTAGACGAAGAAAGCCATCCAGGAACCTCCAGAAAGAAATACTCCTGGCAGAAAACACCCCGCTTCCATATAGCGAGTGCTGAAAAAAATCGATACACCAAAGAAAGTTCAAAAAGTGTTATAGGAAAGTTTTTCTACTTCATTGACTTTCTATATACATTTTGCTCCAAATCACATATATTATGTCGAAATAGAGACATTGTACCCTGTTTTAATAAAGTACCACGTTGACCGCCATACACACCGACGATTGCCACATTTAGGGTGGCCGGACGTTTAACTCTAAATGCCAACTTTCGAGTTGCATAAAAATTGGTCTGAAAGTCAACCTGATACTAGTAATTTAGTTACATCTGAAATCGTAATCTAAAGTATAAGAATAAAATTGGGTTTTGGACAAGCTGAAATGTAGCTGAAATCTCAGGAGTCGGATTGCGAAACAAACGCGCCAAAATTGTAATCTGAAACTAAGGGTATCGGTACGGAAAAAAGTGCGTCCGAAACCTAGCATTTCAGGTGCGCTGAAATGGGTACTGAAAACCCAGCTTTCAGAACTCATTCCAGTGCAACTGAAATAATAGATTTTGGTTTGGATTTCAGCTGGAGCTGATATGCAAACGGAAACTATTCATTTCATTCGGGCTGAAATCCGGTCGGCAGATGATCCGCGGACGATCCACCGCTTGTCTGCGGACGATCTGCCACTTGTCCGCAGATGATCTGCCACTCATCTGCAGATGATATGCAGACACTACATATGTGCACATGTGCATAATAAATGAGACAGTCAGCCACTCGTCTGCTGCTCAAAATTTACGGTGAGGAGCAATCATACTCTCATCTGCACCTCAAATTTACAGAGAGGATGTCATTTCTGGTTTGCTGCAACAATGTATCGCAATATAAGTACAGTCTCTGTGTCTTGGCAGCACCTGAGAGGATGACTGATGCTTGCTGTACATTTTGTGCGGCAGACAAAAAAATGCCTGATCCTCTCTGTATTTCTCAGCGGCAGATGAGAGGATGATTGCTCCTCACCGTAAATTTTGTGCAGCAGACGAGTGGATGACTGTCTCATTTGTTTCGCACATGTGCACATATGCAGTGTCTGCGTATCATCTGCAGAGATGAGTGGCAGATCGTCTGCGGACAAGTGGCAGATTGTCCGCAGACAAGTGGCAGATTGTCCGCAGACAAGTGGCAGATCGTCTGCGGATCATCCACCGACCGGATTTCAGCCCGAATGAAATGAATAGTTTCCGTTTGCATATCAGCTCCAGCTGAAATCCAAACCAAAATCTATTATTTC